>CAUYQV010065128.1:0-45513 GCA_963574575.1 Galagoides demidoff | reverse complement strand
TTTTAAAACAATAACTGAGAAAATGACATGAAGGCTGTGTTGATCAGTTTGATGGAAGTATTTCGGATTGCATGTGAAAACCCCACACTGTACCCCAGAAGTGCATTAATGTACATAGTTACCATTCAATAAAAAAAAAGTGTTTGTCATTTTGTGGGTGTGTAACAGAGTAAGATTTTCAGACATTTAGCAGGGTGGTTCCTCAATATTCCACACTTTTAGCTCAGTAATTACTTGATCCCAATACTTGTATTAGATATGAAAACAATGGTAGCTCCTATGTCCACTACACTCATAAGAAGAGCTAATGCAACCGAAAGATGGTTGAAATCCATCACAGTCTTGTCTGTGATTTCAGAAATAGTTTCTTGAGGCTCATAGAGGCAAATCAAAGCTTCATTAAAAAAGAAATATATACCATAATTTTTACATTCTAAATGAAATAGCATGTTGAAGTTATATAAAATATTTATTCTGTAGAATAGAAAATCGTGAAGCTGAAAGTCAATTCATTTTGTACAAAGAAAAAGAACATTTTGACTACCTGATAAAAGAAAAAAATTAATGAACATTAATGAAACATGAGTATGAATGCTTCTGTGAAAGGGTCTAGTTCCCATCCATGAACTATGACCAAGAATTATCATTAGAAATCTATTTATTTATGTGGGAAATGAGAGGAGAGAGGATTTATTCCTTGGGAGAAGGTGATAGAGCAAAAAAGAGAAGTTGTTTCGTTCAATGTATTGTCCAAATAAAATGTTTATGTTAGAAGCCTTAGTAGGCACACTTAGTCCTGGAGTTGAGTAGATGATTTTCTGTGCAAGAAGATCCAGCTATTCAACATCTTACCAAGATTTGGGAAAGGGTGAGTTTATAAAAGAAGGTGTAAGTGGCCAATGTAGACTTGATATCTGGAAGGCGAAGAGGGATACGGACATGGACATGAAAGCTGCAGGCATATTTGGGTGAACTACAAATGACAAATTATAACATGTGTTTGTCATTTTATGGATGTGGACATTTGAACAGAATCCAGCATGCTCAAATGCAACTGTATGGAGAAAAGACTCCATTGCTCTTAAAATGATTTAATAATAATAATAATAAAAGTTAAAAAAAAATTTAAGCTTCTTAGAAGTCACAACCTGTTCTAAGTGAAGAACAGAAAAAAAATAGTCCTGAATTAATTTGCTGCTTATTCAAACAAACAAGGCAATGTGTATTCCAATTATAATTTGCTTATTAATTTAGTAATTAATATAATTTTTTACTATTTGGATAAATAGAAGCTTGAAAGTTAACTTTAGTTATGGATTACTGTAAACATAAGATTGTGAATATATGATTCATACTATGACGGTTGTCTCATATGTTTTGTTATAATTCATACAACATCAAATTGTATGTAAGAAAAAGGTATTTTAACCAAATGGGGCAATAAAAAGTGAAATGAACATTTTTGCACTCATTCAGTTGCTAAATATCCTGAATTATCTTTAGAGCATATGTAGACTGTAGACTTGCATCTTTTTAAATGGATTTCAGATCATGCATTTTGTTCTAATTGTACTGTCTGTTAATCTGCAGAACTAATGAATTATTCAACAGAACTTATTTTATAATTATTGAGGTCACATATATAACTTCAATTTCTTTATTTCCAGTCTTAGCTGGACTTCATTAACAGAAGGGTAACAGGAAAATCTCTAAATACTTAGAAATTAAACAGAACACTTTGAAGTAATTCATGAATAAAGGGAAATAGCATATAGTAACTGCTTCATCTTTGTTCATCATCTAATTTCCATTAAAACAATAGCCTTAAGTGAACAAAATACTTCTATTTTTCTTATCCTTATATTTAGTAGGTTTGCATAGTTTTGATATCGGTCTGCATAATGTTGCCCTTATGAGTTCAGAGTGGTGTTATTCCCTACTATTATCTGAAAAAGATTTCAAAGACTTGACATTATTTCTTCCTAAATTGGTGAAATCACCATATAATCCATACTCATCTGGGCCCTGAAGGTTGTTACATTGGGAAGGTTTTTAACAATGAGTTCATTAAAAAAAAAAAAAAAAAAAAAACAACCTAATACATGTGGATAAATGTTTCTGTGCATTATTTGATGAGAGGAAAACTTAGAATTGGCTATTAGAGAACAAACAAACATGTCAGATTAAAATACTAATGAATTTATCTGCAAGTGTGTGGTGCTAGCTTTTATTTCAGATTAAATATTACCTTTTTTTGATATTCCAGAAACTGTACCATTCCTCTAATTACATGTGAGTATATGATGTTAGGCTACTAATTGTACATTATTTATATTGAATGAAATGATAGAGCTATCACATGTTCTTGTGTAATTTATTTCTTCTGCTAGTAGGGATAAATGTAAGGCAATAAATTTCACAGTCAAACACATGAAATTTTCTGATAAATTAATTTACACCATAGATTTGATTTTTTTACTCAGAATGAACATACAATTTGAACAACTCAAACATCAATTGAAAATTTGAGAGCACTGATGAGTTAGAATCTTCCAGAAGCCTTAAGTTTTAGAGACAGTCCAGGGACAACTGGAGAAGGTCAGGTCATTCTCCTCCCCCATCCTCCTCACACAGAGAGGGCCAGTGACTACGGTAATGCTGACACATGGAGCCACAGAGATCCTGGCTTTTAAGTCACAAACTAGCTTGAATACAATCTGTATTTCCTTGATCGATAGAGTGATTTAGAATGTTGTGACTTCTAAGAAGCTTAAATTTTATAGCAATTAAAATTTTTTTCAGACCACATATACAAAGAAAGATAAACACTTCCACTTAAGACAAACCTGTTTGTTTTTTCTTTAAATTAGTTTACTTTCTAATGCAGTGACAGAAAATCAGCTCTGCAACATTTGAAATGCTTCATTAACCTCAATTAGACACAGCAAAGGCTGCATAATAATTTTTTAAAAGAATTAAGAAATCTATCGGTACAAACTTCAGCATGCCATTTGGCAGAAATGCTATCTATAGTGATGAAAAGTATCTTTTCATAGGGAGATGATTCAATGCTCAAAAGAAATTAGTTTTAGTAAGTGCAGTGTCCAGCGCGCTAATGAGTGCTGTCTCCACATACAAGTAGAGTCATCACTGTCTCTGACTTTGATGATGGATTTCCTGGGAATATCTTGATTATTGGAGGACCTTGTTTCAACAATCCTAATTTAAGCATTCCCAGAACAGATGCCGTTTTGGAAAAGCGAAAAGAGAAAGGAGTAAGATCAATTATTTCCAGCCATTTTCTGCTTACAATAAATAATGCTTATGGAGTACATATATTTGTGAGACCATTTTCTAAATTATTTCTGATCTTATTTAAATATCAGAAAATTCTTTCGAGATTGTTAGACCTGCTTTTCTAATTCAAGTGGTAGAGACTGATGATTAATGAGTTTAATTAGTTTACTCATTGTCAAACAGCTAAGAAATGGAATCTACATTCAAACCCAAGACTATCTGAGTCCAGCACTTGATTCAGAAATGTATTTAAATATTTTTTCATAATTCTCTAAAGGTTAATATCCACAGTTTTAAGGAAATAGAGGTTTAACAAGACTCCATAATTTATAAAATGAAAGTATAGTGTTTATTGGAAAAACTGGAATTCAATTCTAGTGTCTCTGTACTGTGCCATTCCACTTTTGAAAACTGTAATAGAAAATCTCAATGTATTAAAAAATAGAAGACTTGAATACAGAAGCCTTTAAGTAGAGAAAGAATCTCAAAAGCTAAAAGATTCCGGATAAATACATGCATTTTTTTTTCCAGTTTTTGACTGGGGCTGGGTTTGAACACACCACCTCTACAATATGGGTCTGGGCGCCCTACTCCTTGAGCCACAGGCACCACCCTTGATACATGCACTTGTAAAGATAGTTCTGTTTGTCCTCACATTTGTAAAAGACCAGTGCTTACTGAAGAGATCTGTATTTCCCAAAACTCAGCCAACCAAATTCAAATTTCTCAATGTGTTTAGGTTACCTTCTTAATCTATTAGATTTATTTGATCTGAAGTTGAGATACCAAAGGGTAAACATATTGCGTATAGTAACAGCAGCAGTAGCGCAGAAAAACCTAGTGTAATTTCTATAGGGCAGGCTCGGTATTTACTGCTTACAAGCATGAGCTCACTTAATCCTTACAGCAATGGTGTAATATCAAAACTATTCCCATTTTGTAGGTGAGAAAACAAGCTTAAACTTGCTAATTAACACTTCCAGGTTCACACAGCGAGGAAGTGGCACTGCTGGCTTCTGAGTACCTGTTGTTGCACTATAATGTTCACACTCTTAATTGTTAAGCAATACTTGTGTTTATATATTTAGCAAGAGCTCAGTGTATGGTTACACATAATTAATTTATCGAATATATTAGGTTGTATGTAATTGAATAGCTAGAAATATTTTAGTAGCATATATAGAGAAAATAAACTGACTTTGAAATGACACGAAGACTCCTTAAGATCCTGGAATGATGATAAATACCTTCTGCTACTCAATGGCTAATACTCATGCATTGTTAACAGGTGCAAAATCTGACTGAATGTTTTGTAAAAGTAAAAGTTTCACTACTATATGCTCAATACTGCTTCTTGAAAGCATGGAATAAAAAGGACTCCTTTTTTAATACGCTATTTTCACTTGATTTCCTTTATTTCCTGAATCCTCTGTTTTAGGTATATTAGTCTTCTTTTTAAAAGACAATAATAAATGTCAAATAGTCTCCATATTTTTAGAAACTTCTAATAAGGATTTCTAGGGTAGTAAGGATGGCAAAATGCATTTAAAAGCTAACAGCATATATATCTAACCCATCAACAGTGAAACTGAGGAGATGGGGTGTATTTCTGTGCAGTGAAACTCATTTCTGATCCAATTATCTGCATTTCCTGTGACTATTATATCTGTCAACCATGTTCATACAAAATTGCCGAAGGTCAATGCCTCTGATATTAAATTCTGTCACACAGAGCCTGAGTTAAGTGACTTCAGAGGAATTGGACAGATTATGAATAGGCAAGGGTTGCTATTCTGCCAATAGGAGTTGGTACTGAAGACTGAAGTAATGTCACTAGTCACCACTGAGTTAGGGTCATGTTCTAATGACAGTCCCCATGTCAGTCAGAAAGACCTGTGGTACAAGATACAGTGCATGGTAATCTAACCCAAGGGAACTGCAAACAATGGGTGTGTTTTTCAAGCAGGTCAACTTTCAAATAATGATGGAAATATTTATAGGCTGAAAGTGTCACATTCAGCAGAAAGACAATGGTTCTACAGAGGCTTCCCTTTTTATCATGAAGGCTATTGCATTTATCAAGGTGGGTTTCGAACATAATTATTACCATTAGTTTTTGAAATGGCATTTATACAAGCCAGCATTCTTAAACTATTTTGACATTTTGAAGGCCCCTCATCGTTTTCCCTGATCTTATTAAACCCATGGCCCAGACAGCAATCTGATCTCTACCTTCACTGAGCATAAGATCTAGTGTTTTGTTTCTAACAGGCTTTCAGCATATTAGGTAGTGTTTGCACTAAAACACATAAAAAGTGGCTTGAAGCTTAACCTTCCCGTGTTCTGCCTGAAAAGGAAGTCCTAGGCCAAGGAGTGCAGATTCAGCTAAGTGCTGAATTCTGTCACTGTATGTACATCTAAGAATAGGAAGGAAAAAGAAAGTTCCTTTATAATGATAGGTGTAGCCAAAAGAGGACAAGGAGGTTTATCTTCAAAAGGGTCATCTTCAAGATATTTTCCTAGATATCACTGGTTCCTGGGTATAAACTCATCCAGAGGTATCGATTCTCTGTCTTGGATTCCAGCCCAAGCAATGGGATAAAATGGGAAGAAGTGAAAAGAAAAAACCCCATCCAGACAGATCGCTCTGACATAGCTTTGTGGTTTTCTGTCTTACGGGGCATTCTTTTCTATATAGGTGCTTTGTAGATGGAAAAAGATCGAGATCCACCTTTTCCCTTTTTCCCAACTTCTGTCCTATGGCCTCATTGATAGCATGTAAAACAGACCTGAAAAAACACATCATACTTCCTGCAATATGAATTAGAAACCAACCCTTCTTATATAAACGTAGGCAGTAAATTTTCTTTGACTTCTACAGTTCTTTATCCAAATGCTTTTGTCTTAAGTTAAATTCAGCATCACAGGTGTCACAAATTCTTCTATATATTCTACATAGTCTACAGCCACCAATCATTTCTCTGAAACAGGCACATCTCTCCCCAAGACCTTGGTAATGTAACACATGTTTTGAGGGTTTCTAGTTGAATATTTGGCACCATCTAACTTTTGCACCTTCACGATGCACATTATGATTTCTTTCTTTCACTTACTGTTGTTGAAGCAATGTCTATGAGTGTTCGATAATGTGGCACAGATTTATAACTCCATCCACGTCCTGTTTAGCTTCTGTCTAAATGGTATATAGGCAGTCAATAAAGGCAGTCTTCAACTTACGAACAGATTGCCTTCCAAAGATACACTTGTCACTTGCTTATCTAGAAGTTAGAGTAAATTTTTGCATATAATCAATGCAAGAACTTGTTTCTCAGTCAGATTTTATTAATGTAAGTTCTATAGCCTATGATCAATGATATTACAGTCTAGAAAAGGAGAGAGACCAATTTTGCTTAAGAAAAATAAGTGGAATTTTGTAAACAGGAAACCGTGATTTGTTACTGTCCCTTTACTTTTTCCATCCCAGTTTCCCAAACCATCAGATACATCTGAACTCTTGGGCTTGCCCTCTATCAGCCCCTTCTCTTGCATTATGTGGCCCTTTCCAGTTTGATATTCTTGTTCTCCTTAATCGTAACATTTTGCCTTTTAAAAACAATCTAGCTAAGAAGTTAATTAGTTTTAATAGCACTTTGAAGGGGTCATAGGTATATGCTACTTTAAAAAAGAGGCATGTCTACTCAGTCTTCTACTTGGGATAGTACTGGCATAGTACTTAGCATGCACTCAGTAATGATCTGAATACGTAATGGATATTATATGTCTATGTTTACTAATATGCCTTAATCACATATAGTATCTATTCCCTAATATTTTCTAGTATCTAATAACAGTAATGTTTTTACAGATGCTTACTTTAAAGAGTGGCCTGACATTTTTAAAGAAATTTGGCGACTTCTTTAAGTAAAGGGGAATAACGAGCACCTACTAAGTCCTGGACACGTTTTATATGAATTTAGTCAAGTTAAAGTAAGAGCCAAAGAGGCAAAAGATTCTACTTTTTAGATCAGGAAACTGGGGCATCATGACTTTAACACTACCTCAAAGATGGCCACTATTAGGGTTCAAACCCAGTTATAGCTAGCTTCAACGCTATACTCTTTCTGTTAATAGAAGCAGAAAAATAAATGTTTTCATAACCAAAATTATGGTCAATATAGAAAAATAAAAATAAAGATTTAACAAAATGTGGAAGAAGCATGTTGTTGATTTTTTTCTTTTTTGTGCTCAAATCACTTAGGTCTTAAAATTTACTTGAATGTCTGTCCCTGTTCATCCCCTTTGCTTATTTTCACTATGTTTGAAAACCTTATTTTCCAAAAGGCTGGTGCTTTCTGAGGATAGGTACTGCTCCACAATCTCTCCCAGATCTGTGTCTAACTCCTCACTGTAGGCTTTAACTATGTTTTGAATGACCACTGAGTACTTTTAAAACCATCATATAAAAGATTACTATTTCTTAACTTGAAAAAAAAACTTGCCTTCGTGAATATAATTTTTCTCTTAATAATACATTCATCTACATTTGTATGTCTTTCCATGAGATGCCCTAAAAATTTTTCTTTCTTCTACCTTGATACTTATAAATACTAGTCAGAACCTTACGTAAGTGGCAAAGCTATGACACTTGACAATAGAGACATCAACAACTAAATATTCTGTGTTCTTGAGTAAAAAATTCAAATTAATCCGAGGCAGTGTCTTTTCAGAGGAGGAAAAGTAGAAATTTAAGCAATTTTCTGATCCTTTGTGTCAAGCAGGCAGCTAATCTGAATAGTTCATACACTTATTGTATTAACAGGAAAGAATGAAGGGTTCTTACCCCGAATTATTCAACTCTTGTCTGAAATTATCCTGACAGTTGATTCTGAAAACATAGGTTGGGACATGGCTTCCTGGGCCTGAGTCACACGCAGGAATTAAGAACTTCATTCATCCTCTTCCCAGGAGATCATCATAAACCTAGTAAAGCCACATAGCCAAAGGTATTGCTTTTCAAACAATTTGAGAAGAATTACACCAGTATTATTGGATTCCCTCTGATTTGGCTCTTGAATATTGAGGAACACTCTGATAAAAGAATGAACTGAAACACAAATTTAACCACAGAGTGTTCATAATTAAGCCAGTTGGTCTCTGTGACAATTTTGAACCCAAGGAAGTGATACATTACTTCCTAGTAATTTAGTTTGCACAAATTCTTATACTGGATTAATTTAGGTCTGTGTGTGTTAAAGTACAGCATTAAGGAAATGAAAATAGGGAGGTGGGGAGTCATGGTGTGTGACTCTCCTTTTGGGAGCGGAACACAAGTATAAGAGGAACTTCACCCAACAAATGCAATCAGTGTAACCCGGGTCTTTGTGCCCTCAATGAATCCCCAACAATAAAATAATAAAAATAGTTATAATAAAAATAAAATGAAAATAATAAAGGTCATGATTTAATGTAGGTAAAAAGATAAGAGTCATATTTTAATTTCCCCTTCCTTATTTTCAAAAATAACTTCAGTATTTTATCAGATTGGCTGGATTATGTTGGCAAATGTCAGGAGATTCAAATAGCAACAGTATCTGAATATTTTTACTCATATTACATAATAGCAGTTTGGCAGTTATACTCAAAGACCTAACCATCCCAGCAGTCCTAAGGATATGCAGCCAATCCAAATGCACTGACTCTTAAACCTTCTACCTGGAAGTGAGTTACCTGATTTAAGCCCCCAGTTTGTTATGCAAAGCGATCTTCATTACCACATCTAACAGAGGGGCTGCTCTGGGAGGCAGATGGCAGAAGTATCTGAGGATCCACAGCACTGATGTTTATCATCTTTCTTACGTCTCATGTGCCCTTTTTTCTCTGAGCAGCCTTAACTTGGAGATCTCAGAACCTCCCCTCAGTTTTGGAGTGGACATGAAGTGTGGCTCGATACAGTATCTTGAGCAAGTTACCAAACCTCTCTATGCTTCTGTTACCTTCCTCTGTACCATTGGGATAATAGAGGTACCTGAAACTCAAATGTATGTTGTGAGTATTATGGAGAAAATACTTCTGAAGCTTCTTGGAACACTTAGAATACTTTTTAGAAGTATTTAATAACGTGAGTGATGATTGGTGTGCTTTTTTTCATCCCACACTCTGAAATAGACTCTTCTAATGCAAAGGACATTGCTTCTGCTTCTCTCTCTCATGTTTTCCAGGCAGGTATATGGTTCAAATGTGTTTTAATCATTCAGCAGCAGCATCTTTATTTTCTTAATGGATCAAAACTTCTAATTGATGTGATTATCATAATTTCTTTATAATTTGATCATTTTTGTTTTAACCGTTCTGCAGCTATTCTGTCATGTGTAGACTCATTCAGAATTATGACATATATATATGTGTGTGTGTGTGTTTGTATATTTATTGGTTTGGGGGTTTTGGGTTTGTTTTTTTTTTGGCAAATTGCTTCTTTTACCAGAATGTGATGGCTTTTTAAAATCCTTGTTAATGATTTCAATTTTCAGTATATTTTTCCTGACATTCTTAAAAAGCCACTATGTGATTTTAGTTATTATTTGCTAGTGCGTGCTTGTTTCCCTATTTACTTTAAACCTGGATTTTTATGTCTTATGAATCACTCTTTTAAAACTTAGATATTGTTGTGAGGTTCTGTTCCAAACAGATGTACCTATTTTAGTTATTAATATATTTGGAAGTCTTTTGATCAGTGTTAGGTTTGAACAGTGACTGACTCATTTTGAGAAGCTGAAATAATTACTTATTTTTTTAAAATAATTGTTGAAGAATGAAGGAAAAGATATTGTTTTGTTAGTTTATCATTCCTTTTCTTTTCATCTGTTTTACCCTTCATTTCTACATACTTTTTATAAATTGGACATTTTAAAATAACTTTCATGCTAAGTGACTTTTCTTCATATTCAAAATATATTATTTTAAAGGTTACTTTAAACTTTAACATACAATATACATAGGCTAAGCAATTCTAGCACTTTTACAACCTTTCAAAAAAAGGTGTGGACATTATGATAACTTTTATATAATTAGTAGTACTTTGTATGCTCTTCTTGTGTTTTGCCCACCTTATTTAATAGCCAAAGTCAATAATAATTGTTATTATTCTCATATCTATTCCTTTACTACTTTTATCAATATCTATTAACTTTTTCTTTCACTATTCCTTCTTTTCTCCACCTCCATTTCTGAACTTGCTTCCTCCTATCCTTGTTTATTCTGTTTAGTAAATGCTTGTGAGTTTGATTTTCCTGAGAATGATACATTTTACCTAATGAGTGACTGGTGGACAGGCTAAATGTAGAATTTAACTTGATGATCAATTTTACCTCTTTGGTATAAAATTTTATTTGATTCTATTCTGATACCTATTCAGGTTGAGGAAATAGCTTTTAGTTTAACTGGTCTTTCTTTGGAGGCAACTACTCTACTTTGTTATAAATTATTTTTTATTTCAGTATATATGTATAAAACATATAAATCTTAAGTGTACAATTCAAAAAGTTTTTATAAATATAGACACCATATAAATCACACCTCCAGCAAGATATGGAACAGTTTCACCCCTTCTAAAAGCTCTTTCCTTCTTTTCTACCTTTTCCCATTAACTACACCCTACAGAGGCAGCAGCTATTATGTTGGTTTGGATTAATTATCCTTATACTTGAATTTCATGTACATAAAATCATAAAGTATTTTATATATCTGGTACCAAGATATATATTTATATATACATATTTATTGACATCCATAAATGTAGATATCTATAAATAGATCTATATAGGTATGTACCTCTCTATGTAGATATAATATACTGACATTTAAGTGTTTGCAATGTTGCAATGTGTGTCAGTAATTTGTTTGAATTTATAGTGCATGGTATTTTACTTCACTATTACACCATACTTTTTATCCTGTCCTCTATTGATAAACATTTGGGATATTTCCTCTTTAGGGTTATTATGAATAAAGTTGCTATAAAATTATTGTGTAACTCTGTGGAGATACATTATTTCATTTTTCTTGATTAAATAGCTGAGAATGAAATTACTAAGGTAAATCTCATTTTTATATCCAAGTAACAAAAAAGTGATTTTAAAGTTATGTTTATGATTTAACAATAGACAAAATAATTAAGAATAATTTAACATGTTAGGTATAAGATAATGACACTAAAAACTACCCCACTGGGAAGATGGGTAGTAATTGATTATTTGGTATGGCGTTTCCTGTTGAGGAGATGAAAATGTCATTAGACTGGGTTAAAATGATGGTTGCACACTATGGTGAATATCCTATTAATAAATGTCATTAAATAATTCACCTTAATACAGTTACACAAATTTTACCTCAATAAAAAAAAAATTAAAACTACAAAAGATAGCCAGAAGGAACTAAAGAAAATAGATATAGGGACTTTTGTTTGAGTGAAATAAGTAAATATAAATAACTAGTGCACAAGATTGCTTTGCTTTAAAAAATAACTCAATACATGATGACTAATTTTAGTATTATTAAAAAAATGGAATCGAGCTATACTCTCTATTACTTTTTTGATATTGAAAAAATTACTTATTCTCTGTAAGTTTCAATTTCTTCATTCACAAAGCACATCACCTAGCAGTACTGTCATCATCATAACAATTAATATTATTAATTATAGGTTTACTGCAGATCACCAGGAAGTAAACCTATCATCATCATAACAATTAAGATTATTATGCCCACTTAGCCCCAAATTTCCTCATTCATAAAATGGAACCAATTAAAATGTTGAAATTCATGCTTAAAGGCTTAGAGTTTGGACACTAATTATTAATACTGGGTACACTGGCCTCATCTAATTAGCTCAAACATTGTTTTTTCCTAATGTATCTATTCTAATATTTTATTACATGAATATTTCCTATTTCCTCACTGTTTGACAAAATGTTTCCTCCCAATAGACCTAGCTTTGGGCAGTATTTGTTCTTTTTATTACTATAGCTTGCCTAGCTTTTGCTATTGAAAATTTTCTCTGTGCCTGTGATTTTGGCAATAGGCTATTTAATTCAATTTGCACACAACCCTTCCCTATCAATATATTAATGCCTTAAAATACACACACAGCATAATCTAGTACCAAGATCACTTTTGTTAATAGAGGTACAGAGAACGTAAAATAAAACTGTAAGCTTTGCGTCCCACACCAGTCAAACTCCCTAACCTAGCATTTTGCAAAATTGTGTCACCATTACTAAAAAAGTGGAGGGTGACCAGTATGGTATGCTGATAGAAATTTTATGTGAGGCACAAATAAATAAAAAAAGAGAGAAAGAAAAAGAGACAAAAGCCAAAACAAAATCAAATAAACAAAAAACCCCACCCTGAAGTCCTAAAGACTTTTCTTCCCAAAGGAAAGGGGACTTAGTGTATATATGACAGATGTCTATAAATAGTTGAAGTGGCCTCAAGAGAGAGGACATAGAGTTAATCTTTGTCATTTTTGAGAGCAATGTGTGGATTAACATGTGACTTCCAAACATAACTCCTATTCCATTCCATGGAAGATATCGCTTATAGTTTCTGCCCTAAGAAGGCTGGTTAAGTCCTCTAGGAGTTCTGTGAGCAATACTATTTAATGTGTTAAAAGAGGGAACAAGACATCTTGCTTTTTAAAATATATCTGATCTAAAGATCCTACAAGTGGGAACAAAAGAGACACATTTTAATCAGTTCATCTGCATGAACATAGACCATTCCCTAATAGAAACATCGAAAACCCTACTATAAATAGCATAGTACTTTTATATACTTTATACATTTACTATCTTCTCAAATACTTTGGATAAATAAGTATCTATTATAAATAGTATTTTAAAACCATCTCCCCACATTCACTGTTTTACATATTAATTATAATTTCTGTGTTTAACTTATTTTTTATACTTAAAAAATTATTTTAAATTGTTATGGGTACGAATAGTTATGTATCTTTATAGAGTACGTGCAATGTTTTGACACAGGTGTACAATGTGAATTAATCAAATCAGGGCAATTCGTCAATCACCTGAGTCATTTATTATTTCTTTTGTGTTAGGGACATTCTGATTTCTCTCTTTTAGTTATTTTAAAGAATATTCTAGCTTGTTGTTAATTATAGTCACTTTGTTGTGGTATCAAATACCTTTCAGTGTATCTATCTATATTTTTGCACTCATTAACCAACCTTATTTTATTTCCCCTCCCCACTACGTTTCCTAACCTCTGGTAACCACCTTTCTACTCTTTGTCTTCATGAGATCTACTGTTTTTAATGTTTAGTGTCCACCTATGAGTAAGAATCTGTGAGATTTCTGTGCTGGCTTTTTTCACCCAACATAATGTTCTCCAGTTAATTCTATGTTGTTGCATGTGGCAGGATTTCATTCTTTTTTATAGCTATATAAATTCTGTTGTGTATATATACAACAATTTCTTTATCCATTCGTCCTTTGATTTAGGTTGACTCCAGTTACCTTTGTGATATTCCAAATTCCCTTCTTTTGGATACATACCCAGCAGAGGGATTGCTGGGTCCTATGTTAGTTCTAGTTTTATATGTCTGAGGAAATTCCATACTGTTCTCCTTTTAGTGGCTGCACTAATTTATATTCCCACCAACAGACTACAAGTGTTCCCCTTTCTCCACATCCTCTTCAGCATTTGTTACTGCCTATCTCTTTGACAAAATCCTTTTTTAACTTGTGTGAGGTGATATCTCACTGTATTTTTTGACTTGCATTTCACTGATGACTAACAATGTTGAGTACTATACCTATTGTCTATCTCTATCTTGTCTATTCAGAGCCTTTGCCCATTTTTTTTCACCAGATTATTTGGTTTTCGTCCTATTGAGTTGTTAGAGCTCCTTATATGCTGTAGTTATTCGTCCTTTGTCAGATGGGTAGTTTGTAAATATTCCCTCCCCTTCTGTAGGTTCTCTCTCTTCTTTTGCCAATTGTTTCCTTCACTGCGCAGGTTTTGAGCTTGATATGATGATTCCATTTGTCAAATTTTTCTTTCTTTGCCTGTGTTATGACTGCATTACACAAGACGTCATTGTCCACACTAATGTCCTGAAACATTTCCTCAGTGTTTTCTGCTAGTGGTTTCATACACAATGCTTCATTCACAAATGGAATCAATTTTATTCTAATGCTAGAATGCAACAAGACGTCAATAAAATTCATAATAAAGTGTTGGATTTATGTTACTGAAATATCAGTTGCAACATCTCATATTGATGATTACAATGCCAAGGCCTGTAACACACTATGAATTAAAAATAAGTCTTGAAAAAGTTCTACCGTGAAGCTAATGAGGCATATGTCTTCAGAACTGTGCTACTCACTTTAGCATAGTATGTCGCTGACTGCTAATCTTGACTTGGTTAACATTCCAAAAATGAATGTTTACCTTAAATAAAAGGTTAGCATTCTCTACACCATTCTAAATGTTTTTGTCATATCTGGAGGTTTTTGTAATTAGCAATTTTTTTTAGAGTCAGAGTCTCACTCTGTTGCCCTCAGTAGAGTGCTGTTGCATCACAGCTCACAGCAACCTCAAACTCTTGGGCTTAAGTGATTCTCTTGCCTCAGCCTCCTGAGTATCTGGGACTGCACACACCTGCTACAATGCCTGGCTATTTTTTGGTTGTAGTTGACATTGTTGTTTAGCTGGCCCCGGCTGGGTATGAACCCACCAGCCTTGGTGTATGTGACTGGCACCCTACTCACTGAGCTACAGGTGCTGAGCCTATAATTAGCAATTATTAATAGAAATTTTCATGGCATATTTATCTCATTGAGTTTTAAATGCTCCTATGTTTTCATCTTACAATTATTATTATTATTATTTCTTTTCTACAGTACTTTTAGTTTATTTGCATTTGTCTTTTTATGTGAGATTAAAAGAAGTTTTGCATACAACCTGTCCATAACTGAACAAAATTTAGTGAAGGTTATATCAATGAAACATAAATCTTTGATAATGTTATATGAAAAATAACCATTACTAACAAAGTCTGTAAGATCTCAATAGACCTAGGATTTTGGTAAATTGGACACATAGTGTTTGTTACTTTGCTAATTCATCAGCACAGTGGTTCTATGGAATCTATGCTGAGAGGAAAGAGAAAGATGGATGAATTGGTTTCAAATCACCAGCCTAAGATCTTGCTATGTAATAACTTTACAAATTCGTTGCTGTAAGAGTGGAGACAGTTTTAGAGTTAAAGGTCACACTGAATCACCAAATCCTCAGGTATTTCATTCTCCTTCATAAAATGAATAAAATATATAATAACTAAAGATCCTTTAAAGAATGTGTATCTGATTAATTTAGTTCTCTAACTCTAAGATTTCAAGGAGGTTACAAGTTTTTGCAGAAGTGGTAACCTATGATAAGATTGAAAATACCCAAAATGGTATCCTTGGATCATAAATTTTTAAGAAATTTCTAGAAGTCAAAACATAACATCCTGCTGACTGCTTAATAAGTGCAGAAAACCTTCAAAAAAACAAGATGTTAAAAAAAATCTGTAGCAAATGTGAACTTTATTTTCTTTGGAGCCCCTAAACCAAAATATGGCCCCAAACAGCATCATAAAGAACAGTTTGTTGCAACCTAATTTTTCACTGTAGGCAGATAGATTCACTACTTGAAGTACATCTGGGTTGTTTTAGGTTTTGGCAACTATAAATAAAGCTCTTATGAACATTGACATGCAGAATTTTGTGTGGATGAAGGCTTCATTTTCCTTGGGTAAATATTCAGGAATAAGACTGCCTGGTAGTATGCTAAGTTTATGAACAACTTCATAAACAAATCCAGACTGTTTCCCAAAGTTGCCATTTATTTGTATTCTCACTATTAATGTTTGAAAATGCCAGTTGATCCACAAGCTCTCCAGCATTTTCTGTGTGTCTAGCAGATGTGTAGTGATGTCTCGTTGTTTCTGATAAATTTGCAATTACTTAACGGAAAATGAGGTTAAACCTCTTTTAATATGTTTAATTGCAATTTGTATATCTTTTTGGTGAAGTAGCTGCTCCCATTTTGCCCACTTGAGTTTTTTGTTAGCCTATTATTCAGTTTTGAGAGTTTTTTAAAATTATGAATATCACCAGTACTTTATCAGATATGTGTTTTCAGCGTTTTGTTCTATTATATCAATGGTTTTTTCATTTCCTAGTGAGGTTTTATAAAAAACAGAAAATTTAATTTTTATTAGATCCAGTATCTAATTCTTTCTTTTAATTGTTTCTGCTTTTGTTTCCTATATATGAAAACTTTGCCTGTAAAAAAGTAAAAAGCAAAAAAATTCTCATCAGAAATTTTGTATTTTAGATTTAATATCTATTCTGAGAAAATGTTTCTTTTGTAAATGATGCAAAGTATACGTCACATTTACTTTTTATGTACATTTACTTTTATGTAGTAATAAATATAGTTGTCCAATTGTTTCAGTGCTATTTACTTGTCTCAGAAATTTTATCAAATCCACATGTGGTCTATTTCTGAATTTTCATTGACCTATGCATCTATTCTTTTCTTAAGGCCAGAAATTTTAAGGTAAAAAATTAGGTCAAGGGCAGCGTCTATGGCTCAAAAGGGTAGGCCGCCAGCCCCATATGCTGGAGGTGGCGGGTTCAAACCCAGCCCCGGCCATTAAAATAAATAAATAAATAAAAATTAAGTCAAATAAATTTTTCAAATTTATTTTCTTTCTATTCTTTGTTCTTTCTTTTCCACATAATTTTAGGATCATCTATCTGCTCTCCCTGTATCCACACATACACAAACACAAAGCCTACTTGTTTGGGTTTATATACTGACTCTATAAAAGAATTTGGAAATAAGTGACTTCACAAAAATGTTAAGTCTTTCAATCCACTAAAATGGCATAGACTTTTTTTTGTTTCATTTGGTCCATTTTTAATAAAAATCTAGAACATTTTGTAAAATTTTTATTTAGGTTTATAAATGATTCTTTTTAAAAATCTTTCAATAGTCTTTGTTAACATGTCAAAATATAATTAATATTAATATATGATTACTGTAATTGCTAAAGTCATTTGTTACTTGTAGTAGCCTTTTGTAGATATTTGAGAAAATCCTATAGTGATAGGTACCTCTTGTGAGAAGAGAATTATTTTTTTCTTTGCCACATGACTAGACCTCTAATATGACATTGAATAACAGTACTGTGATCTGACCAAGTTTGTTTTTTCCTTATATTAGGCTAATAACATTTTTCTTTCACCATTACTTATGATACCAGCTATACATTATCTTTTTATTATTATTATCCTAATCAGGTTTAAAATCCGTCCTTAATTTGTAATTTTACTTAGAATTTTTAACCATGAATACTTTTTGAATACCATCAATTGTTTTTTGTGCATGTACTTACGTGGACATATGAGATTCCTTCTTAATCTATAAATATCAAACTTCACACAGATTAAGTTCTGAATGTTAAAGATCCTTGCATTCACAGTAGAACCCCCAGTTGGTCATTACTTATTAACTTTTCAAACATTTATGGCCTGTATTCAGTAATATTGAACTTTTTTTTTTACCTTTGCCTAGATATGTAGAACTTAAATTTTCCTTTTTTTTAAATTTTGAAATATTTGTTAAGTTTTTGTATCAGGATGATACTGACTTCTTAAAATATAATGAAAGGTATAATCTTCAAAATAATTTTATGGAAGAGTTTTTGAAAAAAATAGCATTATTTCTTCCTTAAATGTTTGACAGAATTTCCCTCTGAAAACTTTTCCCTGATTTTTTTTTTTTTGATTGGGAGATTTTAACTAAAACTTACCTTAAAAGTTATGTGATTCTTCTGATATCCCTTTAGTTTCCAGTGAATTTTGAGAACTTCTTTTTCATATAATTTAGTCATTTTATATAAGATGATAAATGTATCGGCTCAAAGTTTTTGATATGCTCTCATTTTCCTGTTAATGTTTGTAGAATCTGTAAAAGTGTCTCCTCTGTTATTCTGCTAGTGTTCATTTGAATTTTTCCATGTTTTTCATGATTAGAATGGCTAGATGTTTATTAGATTATTTATTTTTTCCTATTTTTGTTGTTAATTTCATTGATTTCTTTTTATATTTATTATTTCATTTCTTATGTTGAATTGTTTTAATTTGGCATTTTTTTCTAGTATGTGAATGTGGACCTTAAGTCATTATTTGAGATCATTACGTGCTATAGATTCCGTTTTACCTGAAATCCCCAAATTTTGTTATGGAGTGATTTTAATATCATTTAATTCAAGATGTTTTCTAATTTTTCAGTGACTTTCTCTTTGACTTTCGGGTTACTAATAAGTAGATTTTTTAATTTCTAAATAATTTGAGCATTTACAGATATCACTATTATTGATTTCCAACTCTGATGAAGGAACATGATGAAAGAACATACTCTGTATGATTCCAACTGCTTTTTTGAGGTTACTCTCCTTTAATGGTCCAGAATATATTGTGTCTTGTTGAGTGTGCCATGTGCTTGTCAAGAAAATATAAATGTTAGTTATTGAAGTGGTTTTATATTTTATTTACTTGCACTAACTAAACAGTGAGCTTGGTCGTGTTCTTCAGATTTTCCGTATCTTTACTTGCCATTTTTCTAGGTGTTTTACTAACTACTAATAGATAAGAGTTGAAATCCTTGGGTATAATTGCATATTTGGCCATTTATTCTTTCCATTTATTGGGTTTTGCTTTATGTATTTTGAGCCTTGTTCCAAGAACATACTTATTTAATATAGATATGTCTTCTTTGTGAATTGACTTTTTATATAAGTAAATTCATAATTATCTATACTAGATTTCATTTTTATAAAGTCTAGTCTGTTAATTATAAATTCACTTCAGCTTTACTTTGATTATTATTGTCATAGTATATCTTATTTTCATCTTTTTATTTTTAACTTATCTATACCTGCATATTTAAGAACATTTCTGGTAAAGAACATATAATCAGATCTTACCTTTTTAGGTTTTTTCTCTTCTCATGATTCATTACTTATTATTCTATTTAATCTCTACCATTGCCTTATTTAATACCTCATTTTTTACTTCTCAGGGAATTATTTACAGTTATGTTGTATATTTATCATAGTCTACCTTTAGGTAATATACCACTTCATGATTTATATAACAACCTTAAATGTATTCGATTCTTCCTTTCAATCCTTCAGGCTATTGTGGCCAGAATCTCTCTTCTGCAGAGTTCTAGGTGTCAGAGATTCGAGGCCTGAATTCATGGACCACAGGAGTAAGTGAAAGGACTAATTTTATTGCTAGATAAAGGTAGAAAAAAAGAACCTTCTACTTGCAGAAGGGGGGTCTGGAGTGGGTAACACATCTGAGCCTTCTATGTAGGGGTTTATATAATGTTTTTCCCACCCTGTGGCAGGGGATTTTGGAAAGATGGGATGTCACAACCGTTCATCTATAGGGACTTGAGGGCAGAAGCTAATTTTAAAATTGCCCTTGTATAAAGATGTGGTCTCATTTAGTGTGGCCACTACTTGAGAATAGCAATGTCTTGTTCAAGGGGAGTTCTCTGTCGTAGGTGTTGTGTCTTAGGTGGGATACTGCTTAGGGACAGAGAACATGGTTGAGATTGCTTAAGTCTAGAAAAATGGGGGTCTCTGTTCATCCCTGATTGTAGGAAAACTGTTATCACTATGATTGCCATATATTTTGCATATATATGTTACTATTTTTGGTTGTGACAGTAAATTATCTTTTAGGGTAATAACAATATATTGATATCCATATTGAGTTTTATTATTTCTGGTTGTCATTTCTTTGTGGCAATTCAGATTTTGAACTGATATTATTTTCTACTCTTTGAAAAAGAGTAGAAAAAACAATCATAATTATACAAATCTGTAGGCAATAAATTCTTTCATCTCTTAATTTAGTCTTTAAACAAGTGTTTGTTTTCCCTTAATTTTAAAATATATTTTTACTGAGTTTAGAATTTGGAATTAACAGCTTTTCCCTTCATATTTTAAAAAGTACCATTCTATTTTCTGGTCTTTTTCACATTTTGAAACAAGAAATTTGCTGTAATTCTTATCTTAGTTATTTTTTATACTTCCATTTCTTCTTTGTCAGCATTTGAAATAGTTCTTTTTTGTGTCATTTTAAATAAGAAATATCAATATGCATTTTTTTTCCTTTTTGGTATTGTTGAATTTTCTTGGTTCAGAGGTTTTATGGTTTTCATTATTTCAGAAAACTCCTGCCTACTATGCTTGTCTGCCCCATTCTGTCTCTGTCCTTCCTCATAAGCTCCAATTATTCCTACATTCAGACATTTGATATCTTAGCACTATTCTTAGATCTTGAATTCTGTTTTTTTTTATATTTTGGGGCTTTTTAGTTTTAATATTATTGATTATGTTTGTCTTATTTTTAAGTTCACTGCTTTTCTCCATTTTAAGTATACTGATGCATCTGCCAGAGAAATTCTTCATCTTTGATATCAACCTTTTATATTTCTAGCATTTCTATTTGACTTTTTTTTTTTCATCTAACTTCTGGAAATGTCTGTTTACTCATACAAATAATTTAGCATTTCAACTAAATCATTTAACATTTTGTACCCTAATTATCTTAAAATTCCTGTCTAATATTTCTAACATCTTAGTTGTCTGTAAGCATGACTCTGTTGATCACTTTCTCTTTTGATAATAGATTATTTTCACTATTTTTATTCATGTATCTTTAATTTTTTATGGAACATTTAATATCATTTGTAGAACAATGTAGGGTAAAAGTAAATAGTATTCGTATTAGGTCATAAAAATATATCTTTTTCTGTCAGGCCATTATTTAAGGTTATCTGATCAGAATTTGAGGTAAGTTTGAATGTTGTTGTTTACATGGTTATAATTAGAACATATCTACATTTAATCCTAATTTTAAAAAATAAATCTACATTAGCCATTTAAATTATATTTTAGAGATTTTTCTTTCAAAGATAAAGGTTTTGTTTTCTTCTACTGGTTGAAATTTGGATTATGTGGCTAGAGTCTTCTAGCAATTATCTCAATCCTGAGGACCAATGAAATGTTTAGGAATTAGTTGGAAGAGTGTAGACAGAGAAAGTGTGTGAGTGTATGTGCACATGTGCGTGTGTGTTTTTATTCATATCATTTAGAAATCCTATATAATCTTCATATCATTAAATTAGAAAAATTAAATAATTTAAGTAAATTTTTTCTTTAGAAGAGGTCATTATTGACTATTCTCCTTCCTATTATTAGAATTTATCTTATTAGCTAAATATTGTCACTGACGAATGTTACCTTACCCTTCTGAGTATCTTGATTTTCTGTGAAATGCACTTTAAACTTAATTTGTTCACTTTTTTTGGTATATCAGTTTGTTTTGTTTCTGAATAGTCATATTTTGAATTTCTATACCTTTTAAGCAATCTTTTCTTAATTTTTTATTCATTTTTTATGAATGGAATATATTCTGATATGATAAAAGCTATCAGTTTCCCCTGTCACTTCAAACCTCTGATGTTTATTTTTGGTTTTATAAGTATTTTTACTCTTGTGAGAATGGAAATGATGACCTCCAAGGCTTTTCTATATTTGAATGGAAACTGAACGTCCTTTTTTTTTATTTATAGAAGAATGATTTAGCATGATAAAAATTAATAGAAGAGGAAAATGTATACAGGAAAGACAAATGCATGATGATCAAATGGTAGTAAGTACAGACATGCCATTATCAGATAATAAGCACTAATAACTGCCCCAAAAGATATAAGGAAAAATTAACATTATAGGTGAAATTTGCTAAATCCATGATCATTCACAAACACTTTTAGTAGACCTATTTAAACTGATAGTTAGAAAATTAGTAAACAAAAAAATAAAATTAGAGCTGTATTATAAAATTTCTTGATCTTTTTACTAGTTAGGAATCCTATACTCAATGATTCTAAAAGAAACTATAAAGCACATATGAAATATATATATATATATATTTTTGCAGTTTTTAGCTGGGGCTGAGTTTGAACCCACCACCTGCAGCATATGGGGCTGTAACCCTACTCCTTTGAGCCATGGGTGCTGCCCTGAAATACTTTTTTTAAAATGACCTTATTTGTGACAGGAAACTTCAACTAAGACAATAGTATAAATATCTTATAGGCCACATTGAAATGAATAAAAAGTATTTTTGTGAGCATGCAAAGCCATTCTTTTTTGGATAATTTTATAATACTTTCCCAAATCTTTTCACCTCTTCACTTAACACACTGAGACAGTTTATGAGTAAAGAGTTGACAGGGGGCCTGATTAAACTGGCTCACTCACGTCATTGTTTGTCAAGGACTTTCCTGTCAAAAGGAAAAAAGGTGGTGCTTTTATGGGATAACTTTTAGCAGGGTTGAAGTACATTGCTTTAATGCTGCAATACCACCTTTCTCTCAGAAATAACTAAAGGCACAAATTCAATGGCTTCTCCTCTCATCTTTTAGGCCTTTTCTTGTGATGGCAAGGTGTCAACAAGTTTGATTGTTCACGACTATGTAAAATGATGGTCAGTCATTACTAGACAAGTGAAAAGAGCATTGGTTTAGTAAGTACCCACTAAGAGGAGATATTAAGACTCAGAAATCCCTCCCTTCCTTTTAGCAACCTCCTCTTCAGAATCGAGAGGCCCCATTGGTGGCCTGAGACCTGAGGGTGCCTTGGAGTTCAGGGGGATGGAGACCCTCCTTCTGCTTTTTTGTGCCACTCCAACCAGGGTGCTTAAATAAGAAGCTTCATCTCTCTTTTGTAGCCAGGGCCAAGCTCTGTTGTCATTTGCAATGACAGGGAATGATGGGCAGCTCCTCTTCTACATTTGTGTCCACAGACCTAAACTGGCTTGGTGGTTTTAGCCCATTTGATGGTTAACTGGGCTTACAACTTTATGAAGCAGTTTTTTGGCTGACATTGGTATTTTCTTATTGACTTGACACTTCAAGTCAGTCAAGAGAGCCAAATTGATTTGGGTGAATCTTCCCTGTGGCCTAAAGACTCATGCTTTTTCCAAAAGGCATATAAACTTCTTCAGAGGCAAATATTCTCTTAGACTGCATAGACTAAGTGAAATTTTCTGTGAACATATCCCTTTCTAAAAGGGATATGTTATGAGAGAGTGTCATTCATGACCTCTGTCTCATAAGCATTGTGCTTTTATACCAAGCCAACATGACAGAGACCTGCACATTAACTATGCAGTATTTAATTAATGTAATAACCAAAATAATTCTGGAAACTTGCTTCCTAATATCACACATCTAGTATATATTATTATAGAGATTATGAATGTCCTTATTCTGTATTTGTATGGTACTATTTGGAATACTTGGGACATGTTAAAATGTATCTAAGTTTCATATATAGAAAAACAGCTATAGAAAATAATTCATTAACAGGAGGTATGCTAAATTATATTTTGGAAAAATTATAGTGAAAAGGGCTCAAACTATGCATTTGAAGAGGATTCCATAAATTTAGGAAACTATGGAAAATGCAATTATGAATGTATTATAGTGTTCATTAAAAATTACTTTAATTTTTATAATATATGATCTCCTGAAAATACTTTGATGATAAAATTTAGGATTTAATGATAATAAAATTGATTGAGTAACTTAAACTAAATGTGAAAGAGATGAGAGATCCTAGGGAAATAGATAAATGAGAGCATATGAGTTTAAGAAAGAAAATGAGGTACCTCTGTCAAACAACTTAAAAGTTAGAGAGAAGGTAAAGATGTTGCTAGGATTCCAAATTAGCAAATTGAGGGATGCCATCTGTCCTGGAGTTTGAAGAAGGCCCTTGGGGAAGATGCACCAAGATATGGAAAGGCACTCTCAGGACACTCTCTGAAATACAATGGCCAAGTAACATCCTTATCACTTGTCTACCTCAAGGAATTGTTGGGGTACACCCTAACCTGATGAGCAGATCCTTCCAGAAACTGGACCGGTTTGTAGACCTGGCCTGGTTCAGTGTGTAGAGACATAGCTAGAGTCCTGCCCCCAAGATAGCAGAGACCCACAAAATTTTCTAGTTTAATCTCATGTTTTATGGATGAGAAAATTGAGACCCGGGGTTGGGGATGGGGTGGAAGAGTTGAAAGGGATGGGTTGAGTTGGGATGACATCACTACCAATAGAAGCATAGGTGATTAGTTAGATGATGTGTGTCCCCAAAGGTCTTCAAAAAATTTTGTGTTAGTTTGCACAGAAAGTTATATAAAATCCCCTGCTTTCAGCACTAATTGTTCTTTTCTTTATTATTAATCTAAACATTATGGAATTGCCCTGAGTCTTCTGAAATTTCTAGGACTATTAGTTTAAAAATTGTCAGAATTATTTAAATCCTTATTTAGTTATATAATAATTAGGAGAAAAAGTTTTAAAATTCTGAGAAAATGATTCAGTGATGATTTCACGGGGTCATACAGTTCAGGACATAGTAATGAAACTCAAAGGCCTAACAGTTCCTAGAGCAATAAGGAAGGAATCTGAAATATTGCCAATCCTGAAGAATCAAAGAATAGAAATTTTAAAGAATAAAATTGTCACCCCTAAAGGAAACAGGTCATTATATCTCTGAGATTCATTTTATTATTAAACTTTAAGAATTCTCTAAGCCAGTTTTGTGGTATTTGGCTGAGAATTGTAGATATATTCTTCTCCATGAAGTGGAATTCACATTTCTATCAATGTGTTCTACAGGTGTGTTAGCATTTTAGGCAACCACAACACTCTGATGGCTCAAAGAGAAATTATAGCCAAGTAATACACCCAGATTTTGCATAAACTTTTGCTAATTAAAGTCTCTTCCTCAGACAAGTTTTCAGTTATTTTATTTAATTTGTTGACAATGGGTTTAACTTATTTCTTATTACATTTCTTTTTTTTTAGCAGCAATTCAACCCTCAAATTAACATGATTTCTTGAATTTGTTAATGAAATCTTGAACCCTTTAGTCAACTGAATTGACTCCCTTGTGCCCAAGGTATTCCCTGGAGAAACCTTAAAGCTGAGTTGCTGGTCATGAGGAGAAGGGAGGTCAGACAGACTTTGTCATGACCACTCCCCTTTTTTGGAGTTACTCTTTGTAACAATCAGATAACAAATTATTATTATTATCTTTTTTTTGAGGCAGAGCCTCAAGCTATCCCCCTAGGTAGAGTGCCATGGCATCACAGCTCACAGCAACCTCCAACTCCTGGGCTCAAGCGAGTCTCCTGCCTCTGCATCCCAAGTAGCTGGGACCACAGGCACCCGCCACAACGCCCGGCCATTTTTTGGTTGCAGCCATCATTGTTGTTTGGTGGGCCCGGGCTGGGGATTTCAACCCGCCACTTTAGGTGTACGTGGCTGGCGCCTTAGTCAATTGAGCCACAGGCGCCGAGCCCAGATAACAAATTATTAATAGGACCTAAAGTCATGTAAGAGAAAGATTAATCCACACTAGCCATACCATCAGGGTATGTAACATATTACTTAAGGCTTCTAAGTATCTCATGGCTTATCTCTGATTAATAGACTTTCTTAAAATATTCCAATATTTCATACAAAGCTTCATTTCTTTAAAGAATTACAAATCAATGAATCTTTAAACCCACCTCTGATCTGTCAGCCTCTGCTTAGAGATGTTCTGCCTTTTCAGGACAAACCAATATCCACATATTGACTTAAGCTTTTATGTCTCATTCCTGTCTCCATTTATGTATAAAATCGAACTATCACCTAGTCTCTCGGGCACATCATCTTAGATTCTTCTGACGCCATGTGGTCCAGGCTGGTCACACACATTTGACTCAGTACAACCCTCTTTAAATTATTTTGCAGAGTTGTTTTTTTTTTTCTGTTAACAGCCCCCATGCATATCCATGAACTATGTAGTTGACTAGATTGTATGACCAAAGAGAGGGCACATTCACACATGTCCTGGTTTGCACACAGATGTATACATATTACTTTTATGGTCTTCTGCTAGATGTATAAAGGGATTGGTATTATAAGCATCTCATTTTCAATATGGTTATATGGGCCAGGATTATACTTCAGTGAAATTTGCCAATGTAGTGCCTGATTAGGTGGATATTAAAATTTGTTTTTCCCTATGCCCAGTGCTGAATTCGCATGACAGTTTGGGGATAGGAAAGAGGGAGGAGAAGAAAAGAAGGAAGGAAGGGAAGAGTAGGAGAAGACATTTTTAAATGTCCTTTGTGTATACAGATTAGACATTAAGGCAACATGGAATATATCAATGCCAGAAAGCATTGTAGACTTTCAATCAAGTGATAGTCAGAGTAGACCCTATAGGTTTTCTTAACCAAGAGGATGTGGAAAATGAAAGAAAGGGTTATTATTTTTCTGCATTTAGAAAATTGGTTGAATAAAAGTTACTCACCTGAATAGGGACACAATAAGAGTTGATTGTAGGATGTAGTAAGTTCAATTTTCAACATGTATAATTTATAGATTTGGTTACAGAATTGAATAAAATTGTCTTTCAGTCTATAGAATGTGTGATGACAACTTAGAATGGAGTATGGGATTCAACATAGATTTAAGCATTATCATCAATGTCAAGAGAGAATAATGAGTTTCTCTTTGCAGAGAGATGACTTCCAGAATGCTCTTCCCTCATGCCTCTCCTTACTTACATCTGAGTATTTGAAAGGCAAAGTAGTGTGTGAAATTTTGATTCTCCTGTGTGCATTTCATCTTGTCTACAGAGATCATGTGCTCTTGGATGCTTGTTTATCCCCCTGTTCGTGTGCTATGGACAAAAATCTTGTTTCCACAGTGTTTCTTTGCCATTGATGAATGAGTGGGTATCTATCTATTACACTACATATTAGGGTTCATTGTTTAGAATCCCATATATCTGAATATGTAGGCAACAAATTCTTTGGCTTTTTAATAGTATAAATGAGATTTTCTTTCTATTTACTTAAGTGTCTGTCTTTTTTTTTTCTTTATGTGGTCAGAATTCAGTTGGAGAAAAAGAGCTATTCATTGGGTCCTTCTAGGGATCCAACCTGCATGTAGGTAGCAGCCAAAGCTGTTGGTATGAATTAAGGGAAAACTTCCTAAAGAAGTGAGACTTAAAGAGAAGAAAAGTTGGGAAGTTGAAGTGAGGAGAAGTGAGTTAGGCTGAAGAAAAAGAAAAGGACCTTTCAGATTTTCATATTTCTGGGAATAGAGTTTCATGTAGTATTCATTGAGGATTCTTTGAATTTCTAGGGGGTCTGTTGTTATTTCATCATACAGAGATCAATTAATAAAAAAAAAAAAGAAAAGGACCTAATGCTGAAAGAAACTAATATTGAAAAAGTCAGGACTACAGTATTATGAGAAGAGCACTTGATGGGATAGACAGGGACAAAGGCTGAAAAATGTAGTTTCATAGAAAGGCATAAAGATGGATCTCTTTCGGGGAAAAAAGTATGTAGCGTGCAGAAATGAATATCAGTCAATAAAACCAAGTACTGAAGTATTGTCCAGTTGGATAAGGGCTAAAACATATCCCCAGAATCTGATAATTATGACATTTGGGGACCTTAGCGTGAACTATTTCAACTGGACAAAGGAGTGAGGAAGGGGGAGGGAAACAGCTGGGTAGGACGTATCATTCTTGCTACTAGAGGTGTGTGCATATATGTGTGTAGGTAGGCAAATAGATATTTAGATATTTTCATCTTCTTCACTTTAAATTTTTAGATCAGAGAAAATCTTCTTAAGATCCCTGTTTAAACAATCAATGTAACCTGGTTCTTTATACCCTCATTGAATTTCCAACAACAACAACAACAACAACAACAATAATAATAATAAAAATCCCCATTTAAATGGTTTGGGACCAGAATTTTTTTTTTTAATGTTGTAAATAGTGATGTAAGATTCATAAGTTTTCTTTTATTTTTCTACCACTGATATCAGTAACTTCAGCTATATGAAGGTCACTATGAAAGTTTTGAGACAGACTGTGTTATGTTCCATTATTTCATGTGCAAGAAATACAATCAACTGTTATATCCTTTCCGATCCCCCCAAGTAGGTTTCAACTTGCTCAGCCTATTGGTGCTGCTGGGAGGGCCTCATATGTTTCTGTCTGCAGAAGTCAGTTGGCCTCAGCTATGGAATTGGGAAGGGGGCACTGTCACACATGATTTTTTTATGATTTTGAAAGTGGATTAAATGAGTCTCAAAGTCCTGGGGATTTTCAACAGGCTGTTGGGGATCTTACTCCTTCTTGAACAACAAGTTTTCTTTGGCTTCAAGACTTTAAAGGAGACCAAACTTCACTGAACGATAAGGAGAGGAGTGGGCTTCTGACAATCATAGTGACTGAGGAGAACATTGCTGCTGTGGTAAAAATGGTTTGTGAAAACAATCAAGTGGCATTTAAGGACACTGAAGGAGCACTGCAAATTAGATTGCCATCAGTGTCCAAAATCCTGCAGGATTATCTTCAAGCCAGGAAAGTTTCATCCTGATGGGTGCCTCACACGGTGACAGATGAGCAGAAGTGCATCCGCGTCAAATGGTGTGAAGAAATGCTGGTCAGATCAGATGTGGGTCTGACATTGTTACTGGTGATGACACCTGAGTTTACTAGTTTGATCCATAGAATAAGCGTCAATAGACAATGTGGATTTTTTCTTGATGAAAATCCATCAAAAATGAAGTGACTCCAAAGTGTTGGAAAGAAAATGGAGGCAACTTCCTACTCCCAAAGTGGTCATGCTGCAGCTGCTCCTCTGGAAGAACAAAGGACTGTTATTGCTCAGGGGTACACAACAGGATGTCCACCAGAAATCCGGGGCAAACTTCAACAATGGTGGCCAACCACAGGACCACAGGAGACCTTCTTGCATCGTGACAATGTGTCCACCCACACAGCCAGCATCCCCATTTAGTTCATGGATCCTATAGAGGTTAAACGAATGGCTGATCCACCCTGAAGGCCTGTGCTGGCCCAATATGATTATTTCTTGATCCCTACAGTAAAAACCCACAGCCCCAAAGAAGCTGTTCATGCCTGCAAAAGTAAGCGCATAGCCCTTGGGGAAAAAAACTGAGGGGAAAGAGCATTTTCAAAAATGATTTACAAGAATGCAGAAGTGCAGAGAATGTCCTGATGATTATTTTGAGAAAATAGAGTAATCAAAGTAATTTTATGTTTCTTAATTTTTGTGTATCTCAGAACTCTCACAGTGTTCCTCTTATACACTAATTCAGGAACAAACTTCTTGTCAGGCATGGAGCTGATTTTTAATAAATCACAAAAATGTACTGCACAGGACAATCTTCTGAGTAAACATGAAAATGAAAAACGAACTCTTATGTTTTGCATATTCGAGAGGGTTTTCTTTTCTCAAGAGAGATAAATTTTTGGTCAAAATCTGTAGTTTGCTCATATAAAACTTTAGGTCTCTGTATTTGTAAACCTCATTATTTTTGCCAGCAGATGCAAAAATCATGGATAGTTCAGTTATTTTAGGTTCTGCTAATGTTTAAATTACCAGCTTCAAAAAATTAGGTCAGGCTCTTTCCTGTTGTTACTTGTAGAACTTATAGCACATGATGATGAACCTGAATATTTATTAGCCAGCTTTGAAACAAAAAACATAAATAAATAGAACCAACAGGCTATTCTTCTAAAGAGTGTTGTTTCAGGAAAACCAAGCTCATGCTTTTTCAAGGAGCACAAGGATAAAACTATACATGATTGGGCAATAGTCTAATTTATGGGAGAGTCAAAACAATTTTAGGAGCTTAACACTGCAATAGCCCTTTGGGGTATTAACTCTGCCAACTGGCTTGTAAATCAGAAAATTGATAGCTCTATTATGAAACCACGTGAAATATCAAATACATGGACTGGATAGAATGTTTAATTCCTTTGTGAGGTGACTGACCAAAGACTGCTGACTGATTTGTTGACTTAAATCCTGGTGAATATGTCCCATTAATTACCTTCAAATATTTTACTAAATAATTCAAAAGAATTGGGCTTAAAAGAGAAGACAAACAAATTAAGGTGGATTATATTTAAATTAGAAAGTATTTTTGAGGCAGGCTTTTGATAACAAAATTGGTTTGTATTTCAGGTAAACTGAATATTCATCCTGAAAACTGAGTAGGAAAGAGGAGACAAATTTGTTTTGTTTTGTTTTGTTTTGTTTTTGTTCTGATTCTCTCTTCCTTTCTCAATCCTTCCTACTACACTGGGAGCATTATTATATTGAAGGCACTTTTTTATTAAGTCAAATTATTCTTAGCATAATATTATATAACTACTTGCAAGTCAATTACAAAATTGAGTGAAGGAATATATTCAGTGAACATCTAGCATAGGCCAGAGATTCAGTATATGATGGTGAGTAAAACATGGCTCTTGTCTTAAGTCAATTATACATCTCATGTGAGATATAGATAGCTTCAAATAAATTTCATTCTAAGAATATTTAAAGACACAGTACGTCATTTTATTTTTTTGAATAACTTTTCAAAAATTTAATCTCAAATAACTAAGTTCCATGTAAACTTAAAGCATCTTACAGAAATACTAATCACTCATTAATTTAAAGTAATTAAATAGAAACAGCAACATATGATTGAGATGGGAATAAGGTTAAAATACAAAATGCATGTTGCCAAGTCCTATAACCTTACTAATGGTGGGGGCCATAATTGATTCTCAGCTTTTTGATAGCTTGTTTTAATATTCCTTAGATACCTATTAAGATCTTGTGCTCTGAAATTGGTAGGTACAATTAATAGCTCTGGATATATATAAACATTTTTGTTGTCAACTTTTAAGATTCTATTTAAAATTTCTCCACAAAAATTCTCTGATATGCCTTCTTATGTCTCCATTCACACACCTGAGAGATTTATTTATCTAGTGGTCAATTAATTATTCTTCAATCCTTCCATCATATCCTACTCACCTGACGTGCGTATGAAAAGTTGTATGAATTCAATTGAGCATAGTGTCCTACCTTAAGAAAATGTCTAGCATCCAATATTTTAATTCAGTCCTCTGGTTTTACTTAGAGAATCTATGAGTGTGTGACAGGGGAAATAATGGATTATTTCTTGGAATTTCTAATGATGTTGAAAATATTGGGCTGGAGTCTCCTCTCAGATGAGCACATACTGCAAGTTATCATATGAACTCACAGAATTTTCCAGTAAAGAGAAGGAAGAGCTCTTCTACTTTATACTGGCTAGTTATCCTCACTCTACATACTGTGTATATGAATAAAGAAAATCTAAATAATGACAGAGAAGATGTGTGTCTCAGAAATTCCAAGATAATGTATTCTCAAAACATGTTATTATTTATCACCCTGATCTTTCTTGGGTTCAGGGATACTTTGGGTCATCTATGCTGGCATTTTGTTGAAATTTGTTTCTAAAATAAGAAAGGAAATGTGACTATGCTCTTTTTCACACTTTGAGAACTCAACTGGCTCATAATTAATTCATTACCTATTGAAAAATGTCATGACATTGGCTTGGATGTGTGCAGGTAAGAGCCCTTTAAAAGTAAAGTGTGGCAGAAGCTGGCCATGCTCAACTGTGCCTTGACCCTTGCCCCGGGACCCCAGAAGACACTTGATTCAGAAGTTCACAGACGGACTGTTATTACTGCGTTATTAGGCAACCTGTAGAATTGCCTTAGCTTAATTAGTCTCTCATTAGCATAACACTGGAAGTGTCTTAAGAAGTGCCTTCCCCAACCAAATTTCATTTTGGTATAGTATTCTTGTCTTAATTGAATTGGAAAAAATGGGTCACATCCCAAAATAAAACAGACTCTACCCCCTAATATTTCACCTATTACAGGATATACAGTCAATTTGATAGTTAGATATAAAGACCAAAGTGCCAATCTGAGAGTGAATGGTACTTGGTTAGTATATTTTGGCATATACTTATGTATTTTTTTATTAGGACATATTTTATATAAATTATGGGATTATACTATCCTCTATTTGGAATTAGTCTTATTATATGGAGGTCAAAATCTCTCTCATGTTTTTATCCCAGAGGTAGCTGCATATTCTTATAGTTTCAGGCATTGTCTGACTTCCAGAATATAACCGTTTTCCATGTCCAATCCATAATTTCCTTTAATAGCATTTAGCCTAGTTATTATTTTATACTCTGTCAAGGGACACATTTCTTTACTTGTCTCTGACCATTATACTAAACTCAGAAAATGTAGATTATTATCAAGCACCGATATCTAAGAATGCTCAGTTTTATGGTATGTTCTGGCTCTCAACTTTTGACCACCACACTGAAATTTGTACATATGGGATGCCTCATGAAATATGCTAATGCAAGACCGAATAAACTACACAGAAGAGTCCAAGCAAATCTCCATGCAGTTGAGGCATTGACTAGATCATTGAAAAGCTAGATCTAATGTTGGTTGGATTCATTGTTTTCAAAAATACAGAAAATTGTTAATATTTTTAGTTCAACAATTTAAAGACCTTATTCTTTTGTCTTCTAGCATGTATCATTACTGATGCAATGTTTAATTCCTGTTCTTTTGTTAAGTGCTCTCTTTCTTTCACCAAATTCTGGATATTCTTGATAGTCTGCCATTTAGTTGTGGATTTATTTTATTAAACATCTTCATGTTATTTTTAAATCGTAAAGTATTTATTGAATACTTTGAATTCAATAATCGGTGATTGATAATAGATATCGGTGCTTGATAATAATCTACATTTTCTGAGTTTAGTATAATGGTCAGAGACAAGTAAAGAAATGTGTCCCTTGACAGAGTATAAAATAATAACTAGGCCGAATGCTATTAAAGGAAATTATGGAAGTATTATTGAAAAATCATCATATCCTTTGTGTTCTGTATTAATGTTAAAAATATACGAGGATTTCTAGAACTAATCCTTGAACCTGTTAAACTTTCTCTTATGGTTTTCCAATTCTAATCTTGTCTGGTTTTAATTCTCTGAAATTTCATCCATCTTTTATATAATATTATCTATCTTCCATAATAATGACCTTTAGCCTTGTCTAGTCACTGATTTTCATATTTTTCATTATCTAGGCAAGAAGTGTTTTTCTAATTATTCTTTTTCACCATTTCTACTAATATGTAATATGAAATGATTGATCAGGCTTGAACCAACCAAGCACTATTCTAAATTCTTTATCTGTGTGAAATTTCCCATCAACTCTATGCATTATCCTATTTTAGAGATTGGGACACTGAGAGGAGGAGGGTTCAGCAACATGCATAGGGTCACGGAGATACTGAGTAATTCTCACTTGTATGCCTTTGATTTTGTTGATTTATATTTTCCTCATATTACTCTATTTCTCCCCTTTTATTTTATAATGTTACTAATCCCTTTATTTCTTTACAGATTTTAATTATTTATTTTTAAATCAGTTTAACTTAATATCTCTAATTCCTTTTCGATTACTCAATTTATGGTTGTCTTTCTTATCACTGAACATTCTCATATGTCCATTATATATATATGAGTTCTGGGAGTTCAAATTGCTTGACATTAAAACCTCAGCAATCTCATGATGGCAGTGCATTGTGAATGCCTTCCAGAGAACAGTTTCCATGGCTGTTTCCACTAATTCTGAAATAGATTGACATATTTAGGGTTTTTATACCAGGAGGTTTGCACAAATTTGAGCCTGAAAACTTTTATTTTGTGCTCAGGATTTCAATTAATCTTGACTTTTCATCCTTACTTCCAGAGTACAACTCAGCATCAGCTTTTATAGATAAGGCTATCACTTCCTGAAGCCTGACTTAGACTGAAATCATTATTCTTACTACTTAATCGGTGCTATTACTCTCCTTTTGCAGACGTCTGACCCTCAATCTACAAGATATGTGTCTGGTTATCGTACCTAATGTGTTGCTTACCATCTATTTTTGATTACCAAATGGTTATGAGATATCCCTTCTTACTTTGTTTTGGGTTTTTTTGTACTTAGCCACTTTTGTTTGGGGGTCAGAGATACATTTTTAATAGTTTAAATATATGTAGTCTAGCATTTTCTATGATTTGGACCAGTAGAACATTTTCTATGTTGTTTAACACAACATTTTGTTGTTTGTTACACCGGTAATTCAGTAGACTTTCTCTTGGCACAGGTCTCTAACACTTTCCCGGATGAATAAGTGTGTTTTCGACCCCTTAACATGTATCTTTCCCTAACATGAAGAGAAAAGATGCATTCATTTTCATTGTAGGTATTTAATGCCTTTTTCTTTATCATTTCATTTCTAAGAAGGAGCCAATTTCATCTCATCATGGCCAATGGAAAAACACAATCCAATTGTTCAAGATTTTACTGCTTCTCAGAGATAGGAATAGATTCTTCAAATATTATTTGATTCATCATTGGCTTATATAGTATAGGCAAGATAGATGAAAAGACACACAAAATAGGTGGTTCTTAGTAAAATCTGAATAGAGAATATTTCTTAACATGAAATTTGACTTGTGTATCTACTAAGTAGGAGAGTTTCATCATGCCAGTCTGCGTTTAGACTTGAGACATCTGAAAAACATTTCCAGAAGTCTTATGATAGCAAAGAAAAAGAGAGAATTCAGCCAGGTTTTTCTCTTTCATACTGTTTCTCTTTATTTCCACCAGAAATATGCCAAATATATTATATGGAGAATTAAATAAAATTAGGATTTTCTCCATTAATGCTTTTAAATACGAACTTTTATGGGGGTAGAAGACATGCCAGAGAAGTATATTCTCTTTGAAATAATCTTGAAATATTTAGATGCTTCTTCAGTGGCCAGAGGCTAATAATATTGCAATGTTTCAAACTTCCAAGTCTCCAGAAAATTCTGTAAATTATTGTCTTCCACTTAGATTCAATATAAAGCTCTTCATTTTTAAGACTCATAGTTTAGAAAAATGGAAAAGGGACAATTAAAAAATCATCCTCCACCAACTGCTTTACTTCAAGAGCTCCGTGCATGAAAACGGAAACAACTGTCTCTGCTGGGTGTTTTTGCTTATTCAGCGTTCCAGCAGGTGTGCAGTACATTTGGAACTGGCAAATTATCAATTTAATTTGGCAAATACTTATTTAATAGGAACTATGTGCTTGGTTTTCTAATAAATTTTCTAAACGAAGAGTGTGGAGTCTATGCTTTGAAAGAGCTCCCACATTATGGCTGAGATATTTGTCTAAGCAATAACTTTAAAAGAATGTCCTAAAAAAAAAAAAAAAAAAGAATGCCCTAATTGTAATAATAGCAGAGTATAGAGATACTATTGGAACAGAACTGGAGATTAACTAGGTCTGGTTCAGGGAACTCGAGGTATAATCAGTAAAACATACCAAGACCACTTGAAGAAAGTAGGGTTAAATTTTATTTATGGCTCCAATACTCTGATCTTTTTCTTAGGGGATCAGAGGAGGAGGCAGTGCTTTTTCTACTAGTGAGAATTACTCCCTGTGGCCAAATTGCTTTTCTGAAACTGATAGAAGTATGCTATATTAGTCGGGTATTTTGAAGAACCTTCTAAAAATAATGAACTGTGACTATCTTATTATCTCAATATGAGGGAAGCAGGAACCTGAGGGAAAATTAGTCAAACACACGCAGAAAACCGTGGAATGCTTAAGTGTGTTTGTCCCTGTGACTCATAAATTGTTCAACACTTACCGTAGTACTGTCAAATTAATTTCCCACTTCGTTCGATTATTCTCATATGTTAATTCATACATATGAACTTTCTTGATCTTCTGGTCAAAAAAGAAGTGAAAGAACATCCTTCTTTTCTCTATTACGTTACTCTTCTTAACTTTTGCACATACTGACATGTAATACATTTGCTCCCTTTCTTGTTAACTTGTCTTCTTCCCAACTGGAATATAAGCTTCTTGAATCCAGAACTTTTTTTGTTCACTATTGTATTTCTAAGGTCTTCAAAATGCCTCTGTCTGGTGAAAGTCAATGTACACTTGCAGAATGACTGACTACCTAACAACTTAATCATCTTACAAATACCTACTTGTTTGAATTGCACACCAGACATTGTGCAACTGTTGGGAAGTCAAATATTATGATGTTCTTATTTGTGAAGGAGCTTATTTAGAAGGTGACAAGGGAAATATAGGCCAAACAAATAACTGGAACGTGGAATGACAACTTATAAGAAGAGATACACAATGTGCTTTGAACGTTCAGTGGAAGAAATCTAATCCATAGAAAAATTGGGAATATCCCCAAAGAACAGTTTATAGTGAGGCTTGGTTTATAAGTAATAAAAAAAGTGTAAAAAAACATAAAATCGTTGCAGCAGGATAAGGATTTAAAAGTCTTTTGCAAAACTGAGCATCTATGTACAGGCAATAATTAGAAGCAAAGAATAACTGGATTATAGTTTACCATAATGAGTAAACCATAGTTTACCATAGTGAGACTATCAGTAGCTGAAGCAGAAAAGATCTGTTAGGAATAAACCTCAGAGGGCTGCAGAAAACAACATGCACTAAATGTAAGACTTTGTACTAAGTCATAAAACATTGTATATTTAATTTACTTTCCGAAAAAAGAGATATAACTTAATACAGTGTGTAGGGTATCAAATTGTGACTCCCTGTTTGATTCCTATTTTTTTTATAAATAAAGTTTTATTGGAACACAGCCACACCTGTTCACTTACATATTATTTGGTTGTTTTCCTCCCACTACAGCAGATTTGAGTACCAATGGTAGAGAACAGATGGATACAAATTGAAAATATTTACTATTTGGTGCTTTATAGGAAAAGTATATTGACCTAAAAGAAAAGAGAGTAGCAACAGGCAGACCAATGCAGAGACTGCCTCAGTGCTTCTGGCAAGCCCAGATGATGATATTGTTGAGACAGACATGATAAGAGTTGTTGAATAATTATTTGTAGCAGTAAGTAAAAGGAAAAAAAATAAGGAATTGTTCTACCACATAGAAGAAAACTAGAGGCCTTACCAAAGTAGTCATCAGTACCTCCTAATGGCTGAAAGTTTTAGATCATATATTTTCTAAATTCTTAAAGGAGAAGGAATATTTTCATGGTAAATTCTATCCTTAATTTTGCATGCAAAGAAGACAGTACGAATTCAATACCTGTTCTCTCTTGTTAATTAGAGATGCCATTTTCCCCAGGGCAATTTCATCCTCAGAAGTGCTCTAGAGCCATATCTTTCTTCCACAATCGCTCCTTCATAACAAAATTCTGGATCCCATTTAGAGGAAATATTAAAGATGCTGGTGGCAGATTCTTTGTGTGCTGCTGAGAAGGCACCGATGGATTCAACCACGCAAGAGGAGTTCGCTAAATGAACAAGAAACTGAGTGAACCCACGTGAGTCCTAGAAAAACAAGACAACTTCAAAGATAATTTTCAGTATGTCTTAAAGACGTTTCAGAGTGGCCGTGGAACAAAAGATCACAAAATGATTTATGTTTTAATTCTGCCTATTGAAAAATGTTAATAATGAATACCCTTTTTAAAGGCCTCTCAAGTAAGATTTAAAAGTAAATGTGAAATTATAAGAAAAGAGAATTTCCTCTGTAAAATCGTAATGAATAAATTGTTGGCAAGGACTCCACTGCTATATGAAAATTGAAGCCTAATTCTGAAACTGTGATTAAAAAACAAATATTTTAAAAAGTCTTCCTTTCCTTTTATTTTTTATTGATGAGGGAAGAGTAATTTTTACCTTTAAGCAGAAATATTATTATTAAGTTAAGCCTCTTGTACCTAGTCCAAGCCTTTTTTTCCACTGAATCTTTAGGAAAATTAGTTGCTCCTGTTTCTCAGATTTTGTTTTTCTCCTTGGGCCTCTCACAAATCATGTGAAATTTTGCCAGTCTTCATGCAACACAAAGTACAAGGTCGTGTAATCTGATCAATCCTGGAGTATGGAGAAATGTCACAGAGCATCATCTTTAAGAGTACAGGATTTTGAAAGCCCAGTGGATCTGCATTCAAAACTGCTCTGACCATCTAATCCACTCAGCAGATTACTTAACTCGCTGAGTCTCAATTTTATCTTATATAACAAGGACACAGATATCTATTTCCTAGGTTGATATGGAGTTTTAATACATTTTTCCACATAAATTATTAAGTCTCATTTCTGTCACATAGTAGCTATATAATATAACAAGAGCTATGCGATATTTGTTCCCACATTTTGCTGACTTACTATTTTTGAACTCTGTTATTCCTCTGGTACCATAGTACTTTTTTACTCTTTCCAACTTATAATTTCTCTTTTCTGCTTTCTACCTAGATCTATTTTGTTTGTTTCTCTTCCATCAACTGCCCCACCACCCTTGACCCATTGTTCCCCGGGCTGAACACTTTGTTATTTATGTTACATCTTTTCTGCCTTCCTACTTCTAGAGGGCAGTAAATACTCACATGTAATACCTTCTAGGCTGATAGAATTTGCATATGGAATTCCAAAGAAAGGGTTATGAATAATTATGGTAAATATACAACTTACAATCAAACAGGGTTAATATGAAGAGCAGAATGAATCCAATTAATAAGTACAGTCACATATTTGGTATTACCCAGATATTTGCCAGGTAAACAAGTATATATAGTCACATATTTATAAGCAAATTTACTGCTGAAATTTTACCCTGAAAATAGAGTGCAATACTTTTCCTCACTGCCATCTATCATTCAAGACCTTGCAAATTGTTTCATTTTCTAAAAAGTGCTGATTGTTATGGTTTCTGGATGCTCAGATCAGCTTTATGTACTGAAATGGGAGCTGGCTTAATGCCGCAAATACTTGCAATCAAAATATGCAGGTGATAGCATCAACAGCAAAGGGAAAAAAAAAAGAAAAAAACGGAAGTATGAGGCCAGGTAATCATTGACTCTCTGTGTTACTATACCACATTTACCATTTTGACTGTGAGGATTTACAGTGACTCATTTAGTTGTCCAAATAAAGATTGATGTAGATGGCCAAAAATAATTTCCCCTATTTTTCTTACCAAAATACAAACCGTGCCAAAACTCATGAATGACTGCAGCAAGGATTAATCTGAATCCCATACCAGATCACTATCGTCAATGTAGTTTCTCAGTCTGGGTTTAATAGACTAGGTTTAATTTAAAATGGCAAAACCGGGGTAAATACATCAATAGGTTGCTTTTCTATATTTCTGTCTTGTGGGTTGAGTAGCTGGGTGCTAGAAGTGGCAGAAGATGTTCATTAAGTCAGTGCACGTCCATCAAGCAGATGCTGTGTATACGGCACTGTGCTAGATATTAAAGGCACTGCCGTTGGTTTGCACATGGGTGGGATCACACACACACACACTCTCTTGCAATGCCTATCACTGCACATCACTTAGGTTGCTGGGATACAATTATCATATCTAGCTTTTCCATATATGTAGCTGTTTTCCCCCTTTGAAAATAAGAACGTTTCATGCACACCTCCCAGGGAAAGTTAACAATGTGTGCTTCTCACCTGAATTTGAATACTGAAGCTTGCTTTCCTGAATGTCTTCTACCTGTGGTTTTTTTTGTTTGTTTTCCTTCTGGGAATTCTATGTTGCTGGAAACCACTCTCTTGGCTCTTGAACCTCTCTCCCTCAATCCTCTCTCAAAGGTATGGGGCGCTGGATGCTTGCTAGAAGGATGATTTACATCCAGATCTTGGCTCTTTCCTCCTCAAGGTAATCACACCTTCTTCTTAGGAACCAATGATGTCCTTTATGAATTTAAGTTTGATTTATATAAGAATTTGGGGTAGTCAGGCTTCTACTATGCTAATGCATTTGATTTGTTCCATTCACTCAGAATACTGTTCATTATCGATGCTTTGTTCTTCTGCAAAACTATAAAGTTGTCTCACAGGCTTCGGTCCCCGGGCAGTCTGTGTGCTAGCTTCCTAGAGCTGCCATAACAAAGCATCACCAGTTAAGAGGCTTAAGATGACATGATTTTATTCTCTCACAGTGTTGAAGACTAGAGCTCTAGGGTCCCGTGCTGTCAGGGCCATGAGCCTTCTAGAGCTGTGGATAGAATCCCTCCTTGTGTCTTCCCAGCCACTGGGTGGTGTCAGTCATTGCCACCCCTTGACTTGCAGCCACGTCCCTCTCATCTCTGCCTCTGCCATCCCATGGCATTCACCCTGTGTGTCTGTGTTCACATGGTGGTTTCTTCTTGCCAGGACACCAGTCACACTAGATTGAAACCCACTCTGATGTCCTCATCTTAATTTGATTATGTCTACAAAGACTCTTATTTTCAAAGAAAGTTATGTGCACTTACGTATCCCACTCATACATAATTTAGGGGGAAGAAATTGAAATTATAACAGTCTGTGATGTCTGAGTCTCCTGGATATCCAGGTTCAGGGAACTGCATAAGGCACTCTCCATTCACTGACAGTCTTCCCTAACGCATAAAGAGAGTGATTTCTCCCTTCACTCATACATATGTTGTTGCTGTCATCATCACCTGCCAGTTATATTTGTTTACTGCAAGTCTCTCACTCCCTGGGAGGTCCTTGGAAAGCAGTTTAATAAATTAAAAATCAAAGATGGACCATGGTGGGAGGATAATTTTGTGCTGTAATTTCTCACTAAGCAGGCTATGAGGGATTCTGTGAGTCTACACTAATAGGTGCTGATTGAGGGCTGACTCTGATCTCATGAGGAGACATTGATGGGGCTCACAGTACTAAAGAAAGACTGTAACAAAAAGACCTGAAATAAGCAGCAGCCACCTCTCCTGCTGTGGTGCCCACACAGGCAACAGTGCGATGAAACAGCCAGAGTGTGAGTACCAGTTTCTACCATAGCAGTGGGCCAGAGCAGCAGCTCTCAAGCTACATATGTGAGCAAAGCCTCCATTGCCCAGAAACTCCAACTTGATTTAACTCCATGATAAAAAAGTTTCTAAGAGTGAGAGAGGAAAGGCATTGGCTAAATACTAATTCAGAAGAAAATGAATTGAAATATTTGGCCTGTGATATTTTTCTGCTGAATTTTGGGTGATGCTCATTGAATGAAAAAATGAAAGGCAGATGAACTTAGTTCATTTTCTTGCAAGCATGTTGGTATTTCCTTTCTGGTAAATAGACAAACAATATTTGTTAGGAGGAGAGTCCTTCATTGAGTAAGCGTAACAGAATCTCTCCTACGTAGGACAAATTGTGGTAAAGAATCTGAGGGTTTGACAATTTATGACACACGGCTTCCTAGCAAATGTCGTGTGAGCTAAACAATGATCATGGTAGAAATAAATATGTTTCCATAGCTAAATTCTTCCGGGAGGGATGATTTTCATTCATTACCCTGGAACAGACAATGCGTCAGATGAGGACATTTGGGACTCCGAGGGCCGTGTGGGGTGTGGGGTGTCCCCACCTCTTAATTTTGCTGTGCTCCTGTTGTTCGTTCCCTTGATGTCATTTGTAAAGTTTGACCCAGGGCAAGATTTCAGGTATGAATAAGTTTGTTTCGTCAGTGTGACCTTTCATGTAAGCTTTCCAGGGAGGTTTTAGGGAGAAGCTTTCAGAAGCTTTCATGTCTTGCTTGGGTACAGCAAAATAGGAAAATGAGAGGCATCATTATGGGGACCCACACTTTCTTCTTAAAGATGAAGTTATGTTTGGAATTGACTATAGAAATAGGAGCCATTGCTAGATAGAAATTCATTCAGTGGACAACTTTGTAGGTTTAAGATTCTTTAAAGAGAATAAGGTGGGGGTTTATTTTGCTGATAATTATTGAATATCAAGCTTTATTTCTGATTACCAAAATAAAAGTGAAAATTAAGAAAATCCAGAAGGTATAAAAAAACATTTAAATCTTCACAGTCAAGAGAAAGTCATTTTTACCCTTTTACTAGTTAAATAGGTACTTTCACTCTGTCTTTCTCTCTCCCTCCCCTTCTCTCTCTCATTCTATCAGCTTCCATTTTATCAATTTCAAAGAGAATTGAGGTTGTAATCAGTAGTGTTTTGAAGCCTTCCATTCATCTTAAAACACGTATGTATTATGGGCATTTTCTAATGTCATTTAGAGTTTTACAAAATCAAAATGTCTATATGCTTAGCCATTTTATGAATAGAGGAACAGTATCAAACTGTAGCCTATTAATGGACATTTAATCCTTTGCATTTTTAACAATTATAAATAAAACTGCCATGACCATCTCTGTGTTCACTATATTACTCATTATCATGTCATACAATAATTGTCACATTGATTCTTATAACTATGCCATAACTCATTTTCTCCTTGATGGAATGGCACCCCGGTAGTTTCCGGTTTGGGACTGTTCTGCAACATTGCTCCCAGAACAATTTAATTCATACCTTTTGGTAAACATGTGTGTCTAGGAAGGCAATGTCTGGGTCATAGGGTGTTACCATATTTAGCTCCTTCTCCCTTTTATCTGAGTCTACATTTTTTTTGGTCCCTGTTGTGTAAACCAGACCATAGCCCCAGCTATTTCTCCTGTTCAAGGGTTTTTTTCCTAGATAAGACTTGTGGTTATGCTTGTTTAGATTTTCCAGATTCCTACGGCCTCTTTGCATCATCCACAGAGATTCTGCATTCAGTTGCTGTTGGCACGTGTAAAATGTCTTCCCATTTCACCTGGGTTAGTATATTGATCTGTCCAATGAACATATTGTAATGATGGAGTTTTTGTTGTTTGTTTCTGCTTCATTTTGTGCACATGCTGATAACAGGCACTTACACTGGCTGGTGATGGTTCCCCACCCACATAGACAAGAGTTCATTGGAATCCAGCCCTCTATGCAATTTTTTTTCTAGATGTTATCCAAGAATTTTTGGTTTTACTATTATAACTCTGCCTATTATTACAGTTAGAGTTTGAGGAGATTGAAAAAACATACTCCTTTTGCCATCATTGCTTGAGCATTACATTGCTTTTTATTTTGGAAACAGAGTATTTTGATTTGAATACCAAACAAGCAGGCTTTGTGTATGAGAAAGTGAAGGGTTCATCTGAGCCTTGGGGCAATGTTAGACTTTTCCAGTATTATCGACTTTGTTTTGTCAGAATGTTAGAGTATAGAACAACTGTATTAATCCAATTGAAGGTTATATTGAGGGGACTATACGATCTGGCCTATGGACTGCTTACAATTCCTCCCAAAATGCATTCTTTTGAGAATTCCAGATAAGATCCTGGAACTTTGTCAGGGCCCCTCTTTGCAAGCAGGCCTTTATCTTTCTTCCTTTCTTTAGAGATAGAGTCTCACTTTATCACCCTCAGTAGAGTGCTATAGCATCACAGCTCACAGCAACCTCCAAATCTTGGGCTTAGGTGATTCTCTTGCCTCAACCTCCTGAGTAGCTGGGACTACAGGCGTCCACCACAACACCCAGCTATCTTTTCGTTGCAGTTTGGCAGGGGCCAGGTTCAAAACCACCACCCTCAGTATATGGGGCCGGCACCTACTCACTGAGCCACAGGGTTGCCCTATCTTTATTTCTTATTCTGTAAACCATGTAAGCCTTTCAGAAATTCTTAATTTTTTCTTATAATGGTTAATTCCTTTATTAATTTGTGAATGTAAACAATACATGTGTGAGCCACTTGTGATGATTTATTATCCTTTAAATGTACCACTGGATTTGATTTGCTTATATTTTGTTTAATAGATTTGTTCAATGTTCATAAAACATATCAGTTGATAGTAATGCCTGTCTCATAAAATGAGTTGCGAAGTGTTTCCAACGCTTATATTGTTCTGAAAAAGATAAATCAGAAGTGGTATGTTTCCTCCTTAAGTATTATTTGTTCCTAAAATATTTTCCTTAAATATCTTCTTCCTCAAATATTTATTCACCAATAAAACTATCGTCGTCCTCTGGTGTTTTATCATTGTTACTTTGTCGTGCATTTGGATTGTATGTAAATACTAATTCTAAGATTTTAAGAGTTAGAGGGGTATGTAGGTTATCTGTTCCTCCTGAGATGTGTTTGGTGTTTTGCCTCTATCAGTAAACTGGCCCATAGTTGATGGACATAAAGGTGACCATCCTATTCTATCATTACCTTATTAATCACTATGTGGTCCATAGTAATCTTGGTAATTTTTGTTTCCTCTATTTTTATTCTTACCCTGACAAGAGCTTCAATAATTTTCTTTTCATTTTCAAAGAAAAAGTATTTTTGTCTTATTCTTTTTCTGTTTCTTTTGTTTTCAATTTGATCTATTTCTATATTAATTTCCAATACCTAACTTATATTTGCTTTAAGTTTAATGCACTCGTTTTTCTTTAGTGTCCTAAAATGGAAGACTAGATTATTGATTTTATATCCTCATTGTTTTCTAATGTATACATGCAATGCTGTAAGTGCCCTTTGCAACATTGATTAAAGAGTATTCCAAAATCTTTGATGTTATATTTTCAATTTGATTCAGTTATAAATACATTTTATGTTCCATTGAGACATGTTATTTTTATCAGTGAATTATTTATAAGTGTGCTTTGTGATTTTCAAATTTTGGGGAATTTTTAAAGATTTTTTCTATTAATGATTTCAAGTATAATTGTTATGGTCTTAAATATCTTTTTTATGATATCTATTCTTTTACATTTGTCAAGATTTGTTTTATGACCCAGAGCAAGATTTATATTGGTGAAGGTTCTGAGTGAGCTGAGAAAAATGTGTTTTTATTCTGTTGTTTTTATTTGAAGTGTTCTACAAATGTCAGTTAGGTCAAATTGATATATAGTGCTGTTCAGATTATCTATATTCTTACTGGTTTCCTGCCAGCTTGATCTAATAATTGTTGAGACATGCTGTTGAAACTTGCAACTATGGTACTTGATTTCTCTATTTCCTTTTTCATTCTATCATTTTTTATCTCATGTATTTTGACAACCTGTTGGTGTAATATTGTCTTTTTTTTTTTTTTTTTCCTGAGGCAGAGTCTCACTCTTTTGCCTTGAGTAGAGTTCTGTGGCATCATAGCTCGCAGCAACCTCAAACTCTTGGGCTCAAGTGTTCTTCTTGCCTCAGTCTCCCAGACAACTGGGACTA
>CAUYQV010065126.1:0-11634 GCA_963574575.1 Galagoides demidoff | reverse complement strand
CTTTTTTTTTTTGAGACAGAGCCTCAAGCTGTCCCCCTGGGTAGAGTGCCATGGCTTCACTGCTCACAGCAACCTCCAACTCCTGGGCTCAAGCGAGTCTCCTGGCTCAGCCTCCCAAGTAGCTGGGACCACAGGCGCCCACCACAAGGCCTGGCTATTTTTTGGTTGCAGCCATTGTTGTTATTTGGCGGGCCTGGGCTGGATTCGAACCCGCCACCTTAGGTGTATGTGGCTGGCGCCTTAGCCGCTTGAGCCACAGGCGCCGAGCCCTACTAACTAGTCTTTGACTGGAGCTAACTGCACACTCACTGACCTGTTATATAGAAAGGTACCCCTCCCCTATGGGTACATTCTCAGTTACTTGCAGCTCTAAAGCAAGAAGAAATATGCTTTTGGGTGGAAAAAAATGTAGTTTATTTGAAACTGAAGGCTGCCTTTTATCCTATGGTTTATACATCAAAGCCCCATTCTAGATCTCCCTCCCCAAATCCCTTAGCCAGACGGTTCACTGGGGAAACCTTTGGGGTCGAGAATTCAATTGAACATCATCAGGAGCATCTTCAAGAGATTGTTTGAAAATGAATGTGAGATTCCCAAAATTAAAGCACTTAAAAAAAAAAAATGAAAAGAATCCCTCTCTTCTCCTGACCTTGGAAACAAGTAAGGACGATGTTATTTTAATTTGCATTCAAATTTTAACAACACAGTCACACAGCACCAGTGGAATAGACGTTGGGTTTGCACTGAAGATTGCTCATCATTTCATTATGGTTCATTATGTTGATAACTGTCAGAAGGCATTAGAAGTGAGGGCTTTGAGTAATAGAACTGAAGTGGCAATTTTAAAACAATACACTTTCTGGAGGAAATACAGCAGCACACTAAATTCAATTAGAAAAGGCCAATGGAAAGACAAAGTAAGTGATGTCTGCTGTTTGGAACTTGGTTACTTTGCTTTCTTGATAACCTAAACCTGCAGAAAGCTTTTTCAGATGGGGATGCTTCATCATAGACTCTTGGTGAATTTACCCTCATTAGCTCTAAGCTCTTCTAGTATAAATTGTCTTAAAAGCTGCAATTTTGGAATATTTCAGGCCACCTCTAAGTATCAATCAATCACTCTTTGTTTGTTTGGCGCAGCTGACTGAATTATGCAAGGCTGCTTACTTGGAGACAGATTTGTAAAGGCCCTTCAAGTCGGCAATCTAAAATAATAATCTCTCATTTACAGGGGGCTCCCAATCATGAGGCTATAATAAGTTTCACCAAACAAGTTAAATAAAGAGCAACCGAAAGCCCAAGGACAGATTTCCAATTGAAAAATATGGAAAACCACTTTGGTAACAGTGCTCAGAGGTAAAGGTGGCAAAATAACAAATTAGCTCTGCTTTTTTAGGTATACAAAGCCAATTTACAATCTTTACAGGGCATTTTCTCTAGTACATTTTGAAACACCATAAAGAGTGGGAAAGTTACCGTAAATATAGTATTGGCTCAGCCTCTCTGGCAGTGGGGGGAAAGAAGATCTTTCACACTGCAATCATTGAACAAGCCACACATGACTAAGAGAATCAAAAATCGTCCTGCCTGGGCATGCCGGTAACTACTCCCAACATCACCAAGGGCCAAACTACGTTCCAGACTAATGAGAAAAGAAAACATACGGAGAAAGCTGGAAACGGGAAGCGTGTGGTTATCTGCAGAGTTAGAGGACATTGACTTAATTAATAAAAGTCACATCAAACTTCCTGTGAAGAAATGACTCATGAAATCAAATTCCAATGTTGGCGTAGACGGCGTCCTTGAGTGTGTGGAAGCATTGTGTCTATCTTGTTGGCAATGTTGCCAGAAAAGCCCATTGACTGATACGTGTCTGAGGTGAACCCTGACATTTCTGCTCTCTGGCAATAGCTTAGGGAGGATCTTGAAAGAATAACAAATGACAACAACAACAAAAATAAACTGGAAAAACTCCATAATGAGCGCATCTGGTTATGTGACCCCACCCAGGTTGGATTTTCTTCTTGTAGAAGACAAAGTATTTAATCTCCATTCATGGAGAATGTTTAGAATTCTTGTAATAACTTTCAACAGTCACCAGCTGAGCTGAAGAACAGGCCTGAAAGTTATAGGCATAGTAAAAGAGGGTGCCCTCGCCCCGGCCACCCATCAGAAAAAGAATCTACACGCTTGCTTGATAAAGATGGTTCACAGATCTGCAGCTGCAGCATCACCTCAGTACCTGCAGAATCTCAGGCCTAACCTCTGTCCTTAGGAGATTTCTGTGCTAAACGCCCTACTCAAAATAGGTGTGGGCTATTTTCTTGCAAATACTCGCATGATGTTTCCCTGGAAACATCTGAGTGCATTTTGTAGGCAGCGATTCATGTTCATCTGGCCAGAGGCTCCATCAAAAAAGTGCGCTCAAAGCTGAAGATGATTTACCCCCAATTTTCTTAAGTTCTCCAGATCATGTGAACTTCCTAGGTGTTTCCTTCTAAATTATCCAGTGCTACTTGTATTCACCTGGTCTAATCATTCTCCAAGTGAACAAAAACCTGATTTTACAAGCCAGTGGAGCACAGTGTCTCTTTGGCTAGAAGAATGAGTCTCAGATAGTGTGTTTTATTTCTTCATTAGTGTGCCGTCACAGTGAGCGAGCACTAAATGCAGGGCTGCATAAGAATGCTGGGGTTAAAGACAGCATAATGAACAAAGAAGGTGCCTGATTATCATGGCTGTCAGCACAGGGGAATTGGGTTTGTCACCTGGCTTAACCAACTGGTAAGAACTGATTAGAGGCTGGAATCAGTTTGAAAGGATCCCTGATGTTTATGTTCCTTTCCATCCCCACATCTTGTCAAGAGAATCCGATAAAGCTGGGGGCAGGGTGCGAGCGGGGAGGGGTATTCTCCCGGTTATCTGAACAAGAGGTCTTTTGAGAAACTCCCACTCTCCCCTCCACTGCAATCTGTGTCTACTACAGTCCTGTTCAACAGAACTTTCTGCAAAAACAGAAACAGTTTAGGGGTGTACTTTCCAGTATAATCACCACCAGCTACATATGGCCATTGAAATTTTGAAGTAAAATTAAATAAGAACCTGAATGTAATGTCAGTGACTACTGCATTGATGGTGCGGGTCACTATATTGGAGAGCAAGGGAGAAATCCAGAGGGAGGGCCATAGGTTCACTATTAGGGTCCAATTCTGCACCTGACTTACCACTGTATCTAACAGCAAAGTACAGTCACTTCTGAGATCATCCTTATCTCAAAGGATGTCTTAAGAAAATTATGTAGTTAATGTTGAAGGTTTTTTTCTTTGAGACAGAGTCCTGCTCTGTTGTCCTGGGTAGAGTGCCATGGCGTCGTCATAGCTCACAGCAACCTCAAACTCTTGGGCTCAAGTAATTCTTTTGACTCACCCTCCCAAGTAGATGGGACGACAGGTACCAGCCACAACACCCAGTTAGTTTTCCTCTTTGTAGTGGAGATGAGGTCTTGCACTTGCTCAGGCTGGTTTCGAACTCATGAACTCAAGCAATCCACCTGCCTTGGCCTCACAGAGTGTTAGTGGTGGATGTGAGCCACCACTTCTGGCCTAATGTTTAAGTTACAAAAAAGAAAAAAAAAACCCTAAACTTAAAAATCCAGTTCTGTAGAGAAGTGGTCTCAACCTTGATTGTCCAATCAAATAAACAGGCCAACTTTTGAAAATACTGATGCCTGAGTCGTATCCCCAGAGATCCTCAGGTTCAGGGCAGCATGGGGTAATTTAATTATGCAATCGAGGGTAAGAACCACTGAGAGAAAGGCAATGAGCTACACAGTCCACCTGCTGCAGAGGCCACCTGGGGAAGGAAGTGACCAGCTGGGGAGAAAAAGTGAGAGGACAAATATTTAGTCGATCTTGACCACATGCCTTTGCAAATATTTTCTCATTTAATTCTGCAGACCATCCCAGAAGTAACTAGAGAGAATTCCATTTTACAGATAAGGAGAGTGGGGCTTGGAGAGGTTAAATATCCTCTCAAGGTGGTTAGAGCCAAGGACCTGCCCTGAGAGTTCCTGGATGTCGCCATCTGTGCTTTGCTTCCTCTTCACTGAAGCACTGGGTGTCAGTCCCTGGGCGGCCGCGGCCATCAGGGGAATGCCCTTGAAGCAGTGACGTGAAAGTAGACCTTGGAGGGGTGAAGTGCAGGAGTTTCAAGGGCAGGACAAAAAGGGTCACCTACTGCACTGGTATTTTCATGATTTTCATCAATGACTCAGAAAGTTTCCAGACTTCTTCCTTTAACCATGCTAAAGATAATCTTTTCAACAACATCAAAACTACTTGAATTTATACACGTTGGGGTCTATTCATATGCTAAAATCAATATTTTTGTGTGTTTCTTTTTTCCTTTTGCATCTTTAAGATAAAGCTACCAATTTTTTCGGCCAGGCGTTGTGGCTCACACCTGTAATCACAGCATTAGGGAGGCTGAGGCAGTTGGATTGCCTGAGCTCACAAGTTCAGTTTGAGACCAGCCTGAGCAAGAGTGAGACCCCTGCTCTAAAAAACAACTGGGCATTGTGGCAGGTGCCTGTATTCCCAGACACTTGGGAGGCTGAGGCAAAAGCATCACTTGAACCCAAGAGTTTGAGATTGCTGTGAGCTATGACGCCACGGCACCCTACCCAGGGAGAGCACGTGAGACCCTGTCTCAAAACAAACAAACAAACAAAAAAAACTACCAATTTTTTTTATAGAAGTAAAATTTCAAGGGCTTGACCACCACAATCTTATTACACAGATGGCGAAAAGGCATCTGACCATGTGAGCTGAGCGAGGCGGCTCACGCCTATAATCCTAACACTCTGTGAGGCTGAGGGTATATTGCTTGAGCTCAGGAATTCAAGACCAGCCTGAGCAAGAGTGATGTCCCATCTCTACTAAAAATAGAAGTAGCTGGGCATAGTGGTTGGAGCCTGTAGTCCCAGCTACTTGGGAGGCTGAAGCAGGATTGCTGAGCCCAGGAGTTTGAGGTCGCTCTGAGCTATGATGGTGTGGTACTCTACCCAGGGTGACAGAGTGAGAGTCAGCCTCTAAAAAAATTAAAAAATAAAAAGTTCACTAATGAGGTTATTGGCACCCTGTCTCCCCCCTAAAAGGCTAGACAACAGATAAGAATCACAAGACTGAATAATACCTGGGAGAAAGAGCCCCAGGCCCTATTGTCATTGAAGATAAATTTTGTGACATTTATAACACAATCAAGTTACAATCTAGAGAAGGTTTTGTCTGCATGTAAAGGAGGTGGTGAACTGCGTGGTGCAAATAGAGGGTGATAATCGAAATGCCAGCCCCAAATACCTCCCCTTGAGTTTGCTACTGTGCCCTAAATTCCCACAAATAGAGAGCTGTTGGTAGTGGTATGGCTGGAGATGGGGAGTTTACTGTTAAACTAATCACAGAAAATGGAACATAGAATAAAATTATTTACACCTGGAAGAAAAGTGTTGGGACTTTTCCAAATCAAAGTGGCCATCCTGAGAAAGTCCTTAGTTGAGGGGAGGAAAGGAAAAGAAAGCAAGCCTTGCCTACTCATGTTTCCAACTAAGGCTGGGCCTGGGGTTCTCCTTCCCGGTGGATGTTCCTGCTTGACTAAGCAGAGTAGGCAAAAGAACCTCCCCGTCATAAAAACCAGGTGAATTTTCAGGTTGTACAGCTCTGTCCAAGGTGGGGTGTGGTCTTGGGTGTGTCCCTGAGCACCTCTGAGCTTGACGTCCCTTGGTCTATAAAGTACAGATAATACCTGCCTTACAGACCTACTGAAATACGAGCCATGAGACACGGTTTATTGAAAGTGCCTAATACGTTCCTGGGTATCATTATAAAATTATCATTATTATTATTGTCTCTTGCTATAAAAGAAACTTTGGAGGTTATGGCAATTTCAGTACAGGTTCGGAATGGACCTGAATTCCTTTTAAAGGTGACCCTGGATTGCACTAGGAAATAGCCTCACAGCAGCCCTGACTCTTCAAAAACTAGAAAGAAACCTTTTATTTGTAGTGACATTAGCTCCAGGCCAGCTAAGATGAAGTTTGTTTGTAGTAGTTAGGAAAGAAAATAATAATAGTTAGAATAACAGTAAAAGCTGAAATATGTGTATCAAGTAGCAGGCATCATCATATGCATTTTACATAGCATGCCACCATTGGAGTCTGTTGACTGGCAACAGCCTTAAGGGAGGTATTATTATTAACTGCATTCTGCAAGTCAGAAAACAGATTTAAGATGCTAAATAGTAGCTCGGTGCCTGTAGCACAGTGGTTATGGTGCTGGCCACATGCACCAAGGCTGGTGGGTTAGAACCCAGCCTGGGCCTGCTAAACAACAATGACAACTGCAACCAAAAAATAGTCAAGTGTTGTGGAGGGTGCCAGTAGTCCCAGCTACTTGGGAGGCTAAGGCAAGGGAATGGCTTAAGCCCAAGAGTTGGAGGTTGCTGTGAGCTGTGACACCAAGGCACTCTACTGAGGGTGACACAGTGAGACTCTGTCTCCAAAAAAAAAATAAAAATGCTAAATAGTCATGCAACTGCTCAGTGGTGGTCTGGGAAACAAACAAAATTGGTTGAAGGTCTGTACACAAAGCCACTAGTCTGTCTCACCAAACAAAGCCTCACCTAATGGGAACGTGTTGGTGAAAGGTCTGGGCCCATAGCTCCCTGTTCTGGGCAAAATCATGGCCATTGCAAGGTCTGTGAAACCCATGGTACACATGAAAGGAACGACCAGACGCAGGAACATTGTCTACACAAAGTATGGTAAGAGATTTCTGGAATCCTCCTGAGACCCCCTCTTCATACCAAGCTTGCCAGCCTCATTCATTTATTAACCCAGCACTTACTACGTGCTTATCCTGAAACAAGCATTTATTAGGATCCTGGCCTGGGTGTTATAAATACAAAACTATGAGGAAAGATGAAAGAGGTGAGAGCGATGATCTCAGTGCACCCTGAGCTGCCTCTTCACAGATGGAAACCACATTCCCAAACCCTGCCATCTACCTGTTTCTCCTGCGGTTGTCAAGCTTCCCTGAGCCCTCATGCGATGGTAAATCCATTTATAAATTCCAATCTGAGCTCTAATTACAGTCAGACAACCTCTGAGCACTCAATCTCTTCTCCACCAACCAGTCTGTTGGCAGCTGTGCATTTTGAAGGCAACCAGAAACAAAGACAATGATCCTTTCTTTGTATAAGCATTTCCCCTGCTCGGATGGAGAAAAGATGCATGTTTATCTAATTTCCCCCTGCATGATTATCCCAGGAGAAGACCTGGCAGTGCCCCCCAGGTGGTAATGAAAGCTGTTGGCATAGCAGAGACGGAGACAAGCACACAACTCACGGGTGCAGGGCATGGAGGCCGCATCATTGTCAGCCCTGAAAAAGCCTCGGTCACAGGTGCACGAGGTGGCTCCTTCCCAGACAGAGTAGCTGTGGGGTGGGCACTTGGCACAGGTGGCATCCGTGGAGAGAGCCTTGTAATATCCAATTTTGCAAGCTGCAGAGGAGAAAAAAACAAACAAATATAAACCACTCTGAGAACACGGCAGAGCAAAATCTGAAGCCACCTCCTTAAATCCAAAGAAGGATTTTTTTTTGCTAAACATTAGCAATTATGTGGCTTGAGATACAAGTAAAGTAACAAAAGTAAAAAAAAAAAAAAAAAACCATGAACTGATTATAGTCACTCTTTCAGGGTCATTAACATTCCTGGCCAGGTGACGTGAAACCCTATGGCAGAAATTTTCTTGAAACTGGTGCTGTCAAGTAAAATCACAGCTAAAGTTTATTGAACACCTTTCTACGAGCCAGTCCCTTTTACAGCACCTGGTTATTTAGTCCTTACAGCACTCCTTTTCTGTAGGCATTATCTTTACCTAGAAGTGAAGAATTTCAAGTTTGGGCAGTTAATTATCAGCACAAGACCTTGCATCTGGTGTCAGAAACTAGCTTTGACCCCAAGCGCTCTGCCCTCAAAGCCTGTGTATACTTAGCCACAGAACTTGAGACCGTGGTCTTCAACCAGTTGGAAGTGTACCCAAGTGCTAACCAAAAATTGGTTGGTGATTATTTCCTAATTATAGCTATAGAAAGAACCCAATGGAAAGACCAACAAGAGCAACCAAGTAGAAAAGACAAGAGTTTGTAAGACACAGGTCACAGATTCAGAGCAAAGTCATAAAAACTACCAACTATAGAGTCTGGAATATAATATGCTAGAATTTTTTTTTTTGAGCAGCAAATACTTTGTGTTTATTTTCGAGTTAATGAAACACTCCTGGTTTTCCCTCTCTCCAGTTTTTCAGCACCCCTCCCAGGCCATGCACACACCTCCCCAGGGGCTGGTGCCGGGAACATGGGCCATATAGTTCTGTGTGCACCTGACCCGCTTTCCATGACTTCATCTTCATAAACATCTTACTGACACCAAGGACTACTTCTACTAATGTGGAAAAACTCAACTAATTTGGTGAAAACTCATAATAAAAAATAATGACTAGGGCCTGGCCTCCCCCATTTTTTCTTCTACACTCTTCATGCTTAGCTCCCAAATCTGTCTCAACCTGAAACAAACGTTGACCGACACCATCAGTATTACACCCAGAGACGAGGCCATTAAAATAAAGTTATTCCATGACACCAGAGGTTAAAAGAAAACGTGACAGTTACCCACAATCTGGGCAGCATGATTCACTGTCAGTTCCGCCCCCCCCCCCCCCATTTAAATCCTGTCCTTAGGATGTGTGCATATATTCAGGAACACCAGCTAGGGAAGGACCTATCAGGCATTTTTTATGGGCCTGGCCACCAAAACAAATCAAAGGTGCTAGCAAGCCCGCAGGTCTCAGAAATGAGCAGATAAGAAGAGATCCACAAAGCTGACTGATTCTCTGTGGAGACTTGGCCACAATCCCTCTGCTGCTCCTCGTCCGGCAAGCATCTGTACAGCTTCCAGTTGGAGCCTGTTCCTCCCACTTGCATATCCTGTTGGCATTTTCTTAATCATGCTCTTGTAATGGCAAGCGGAAAGGGAGTTTAGCAGGAGCTCAGAAAGGCACACAGTTACTTCACTCTTATTAACTAAAGTTGTTTATGGAATTTCCTTTTAACAAGCCAAAACTTTATGACGTGTGGAGTGCCAACAGTAAAAGTGTTCAGAGATCAATCTGTCCCTTATTTTTGCTTTCGTCTTTCACTGGACCAGAGCATCTTAGAAAAACAAGTTGCTCTGATGACTGAGATTTATGTGTCTCGAGTTTAGACACATTGCATAATTAGATCAGGTTCAACTTGCAAGGTGCTTTTTGGTCATGCTTAAGATGGCCCTAGGGTTTCGATTAAAATCAGAAACCCTGGCTTAGGCAGGAAGAAGCCCCCAGGTCAGGCCTGGCTCTGAGTACCCACACCACCACCACCCCAGCCCCCCCACCCCGGTCTCACTTGACACACTAACAAAAACGACCTGTGGTATCTCATATTAAAACTGATAAGAAGGCACAAATTGCTTTTATTTTTTTTCATATCTGAATGTTTGGGGCAAAATTCTGCATGTTACTACTGATAATTCTTGACTTCATCAAACATCTAAAAACTCACAGTGAGAGCCAGAGATTGGTGATGAAAAAACTGGCCAATGACTGATCATTGCAATGTGAAAAAAATCACACAAAGCTTGTAAGAAAGAAAAAAAAGAAAAGGCACCTTTGTTTCCTCAACTTGCATTCTTATAAAACTACTTCCAGTTAAAAAATTAAACTTATAGATCACAAAAATCTAATTTCTCCTAGATTATTTAAATTAACTTTAAAGTACAAAATTGGGCTGCTGGGAGAGATGGCTAAAGCTTGTAATCCTAGCATTCGGGGAGACCGAGGCAGGTGGATTCCCTGAGCTCACAGGTTCGAGACTAGTGTAAGCAAGAGTGAGACCTCGTCTCTAAAAATAGCTGGGCTTGTGGTGGGCGCCTGTAGTCCCAGCTACTTGGGAGGCTGAGGCAAGAGAATTGCTCAAGTCCAAGAGTTTGAGGTTGCTGTGAGCTGTTGAGGTTGCTGTGAGCTGTGATGCCACGGCACTCTACTGGGGGCAACAAAGTAGATTCTGTTTCAAATAAAGAAATAATAAAAACAAAATTGGGGTTATATAGTATGCAAATCTAAAGGAAAGTACATTTGTAAACTTTTATTTTTTTTTCTGTTTTTCCCCACAGCTAGTCCTAACATGCTACCAATAATAAATATATGTGAGTTCATTTGGGAAACAGAGTTTTACACCAATTTGGAAAACAAAAGACTGCCGTTCCTTAACCATGCTATTTTTACTCTCTTTTCTCCTTGCTTTTACAAGCACAAGCAGAAAATACAAAATTGTCATCGTGCTATTCTCGGCAGCCCTTGCTACCCTTAACACATTCTTTTGTCTTCAACTACATTAAGACCATGTTATTAATATTTCAGGATTCTTAGAAAGGCTCTCTCAAAAATATAGTATTGGCTTTTTATGCACACAGCCATTTTGCTGCCTACATCCAAAATGACCTACTAAATTGATGGTTCAGAACATTTCTGTGCTCTGTGGCGCACCGCCTTCTGGCGTTTGGTGCATAAATGTGTAAGCACATTTTGCATCTATTCACTACTTACTTGTGTCTTAAAATGTTCACCACCTCTTTCATTCTACACAAAAGCCCTGTGAAAGAGGCACTTGGCATTATAAGCACTGACACCTGTTACCATTTCCCATCATTCTCCTTTAAGTGAGAACTGTTACACTGTATTTTTGAATATTAATGAATTGGTAAGCCAGTCTAGAGAAGAGTCCACAGTGCAAGCTCCAGAAACATCTTCTCCTCTTGCCCTCTTTCCAGTGAAACTTCCCTAGATGAAGAACCAGCGGAAGGGGCTCCTTACTTGGCCTTCTGGATATGCCATTGTGAGAAGATTAGTTCACCTGTGCAATGCAAACTTTGCATTCAGTTCCTCGAGCTTTGACTTAATTGGTTTTTTCTGCTGACTTTAAATAAAAGAAGGTGGCAGATGTGGAGTGGAGGAGGAAGAAAAACTCTCCTCTTTCATTGGCTCCCCCACTACCACAAGAAGGTTGTTTTAAGAATATCTTTAGTAAAGTTTCTTTGTAGAATACTTGGACATAATTACTTTTGGTTAGACACAAAAATGATTTTTTAAAAGTGACATGGTGTCATCTGAATTTTTGTGTATTCTCTGGGTACATGAAGATACAGTGTTCAATTTATTTATTTATTTATTTATTTATTTGTTTGTTTGTTTTGAGACAGAGCCTCAAGCTATCCCCCTGGGTAGAGTGCCATGGCATCACAGCTCATAGCAACTTCCAACTCCTGGGCTCAAGCAAGTCTCCTGCCTCAGCCTCCAAAGTAGCTGGGATCACAGGCGCCGGCCACAACGCCCGGCCATTTTTTTTTTTTGGTTGCAGCCATCATTGTTGTTTTGGCAGGCCCGGCTGGATTTAAACCTGCCACCTTAGGTGTATGTGGCTGGTGCCTTAGCCACTTGAGCCACAGGCGCTGAGCCAATTTTACAGTTTTAAATCTCTGTTGTA
>CAUYQV010065123.1:0-12998 GCA_963574575.1 Galagoides demidoff | reverse complement strand
TAACCATTGTGATATAAAATGTATCCATTGTCAACTGAAACTGTATTAATTATCGTTCCATTGCTGTATCTATGACTACCTGAGTTGTAACCCCCCTTAACCAGCCACCTTTCGCTTCTGTAATACGCTTACACAAAGCCTATAAAAGGCAACTCACCCTCACACCTGGGCTGCTGACCGTCTCTCGGAGCAGCAGCCCCTGCAGCAGGTAAAATAAATTACCAACAATTAACCTAAGTGGGGGTCCGAGTCTATTTTTCCAGGTCCCCTAAGTTATTTCAATGACTAACAAGTTCTCCTAGCACCTTTACTGAATAGGGAGTCTTTTCTCCAGTGTATGCTTTTGTTTGCTTTGTCAATGATCAGATAGCAATGTGAGGCTGGTTTCATCTCTAGAGTCTTTGCTTTGTTCCATAGATCTGTGTCTTTATTTTTGCCAATACCACTATAGATTTGTAGTAAAATCTGAAGTCTGGTCAAGTGATGCCTCCAGATTTGTTTTTATTTCATAGAATTGGGTTTCTTTCTGATTCTATACAAAACATAGAACTATTTTTTCAAGATCTCAAAGACCATATTTGTTTTTATACACCATTGATTATATCCTCAATGTGCAACATGGTGCCTGACACAGGTGTTCAAAAACTAGTTTTATTTTTTGGATGACAGAATATCATGCTGTTGCTCAAGCTGGAGTGATGTGGTGTCAGCCTAGCTTATGGCAACCTCAAACTCCGGGTTCAAGTGAATCTCCTGCCTCTATCTCCCGAGTAGCTGGGACTAAAGGTGCCCACCACAAGGCCCAGGTAATTTTTCTATTTTTAGTAGAGACAGGGTCTTGCTTTTGCTTAGGCTGGTCTCAAAACTCTTGAGCTCAAGTGATCCCCTGCCTTGGTCTTCAAAAACTTTTATTAAATGAATGAATTACTGAAGGTGTGAAATGCGCTGAAATGTATCTTGCTTCAAGTCACAGATCTAGTAGAAACTGAGCCTGGGAGCAACTGCCGCCCAAACTCTTAATGATGACTATTGGCAAGGATGTGATCTGTTTGTTTGATTTTGTAGACCTGCCACCCTTCCCCGCGGAGGCAGAACCACACAGGGGCTGCCCGCAGGAAGCTGTGCTGGAAGGGAAAAGGCCTGAACTTTTCTGTGGTCCTTCTGTTTCTCCATGAACTGTTTCTACAGTTTCATGAACTCCCTAACAGAGTTTCACATATTTGTGGCCGTTCAACAGTAGAATTTTCCCTCAAAATGTGTCACTCTAGATCTGTGGTTCTAAGTGGTGTTAACAGGATGCAAAACCTTTAAAAACTTTTGTCACCCATCACGCACTGTAAGTGAACAGCTGTGTTATTCAAGCAAGTATTTTCTCAATGTCATGAATTTTGGATAAATATTATTATGGATTTAAATGTATTTTATTCAAACTAGGAATCATCAGTGGTTGATTTTTGTTCGCTATACACTTCCAAAACAAATTTTAAAATCCTGACTCACTTCCAAATAACAATTACAGTGTTTATAGAATCACTGAGCACAAAAGAAATCATTATCTTGAAAATCCTTCTGCTTTAAGTTTTGTTTTGTTTTTCCTCTTTCAGATGTCCTTAAGCTAGGGCCAAACAGTTTTGCATTTTTTTCTTTAGCTGACTCTGATTTTCATATTCTCTTTTTGGAAATTTCCAATGGGGATTCTACATTATTCTGTCATGATTTTTAAAAAGTCACATTAAAAAAGGAAAAAGCAAATTCTAAAAATTTACTGCAATTTAAATCAAAGTAAATTATTTTAAAGATTTTGCTAGCATCTTTGCTAGTTTCTGTAGTGGATAAAAACGAAAAGAAGACATGGTTCCCATCCTTTAAGGAATAATTTGGGCCAGTCTGTATGTATACTCTTATGGACATCTGTTCACTTGGGTGATTTTGGAAAATCTACAAGGAAAAGTAAGTGAGAATATAATTATGGTCTTTGAGTAAAAGCATAAATATCAGGGATAAGACTGAATTTGTTAAAAAGAATGGTAACACCTGGATGGAATTGGAGACCATTTTCCTAAGTAACTAGTTGATCAACACCTAAATGCTCAGATGAAAGAAAATATCAGGGAACTCCAAGTCAGGGGGGAGAGGAGAAAGGGACGGGCAATTTCCCACTCATTGGATACATCGCACACTTTTGGGGCATAGGACACACTGTAACTCTGACTTTAAATCTACAAAAACCAATTCCATAATCAAAATGTATGTGCCCCATATTATTCTGAAATAAAAAAATAAAAAAAGAATGATAGCTAATAAGAATGATTAAGCTCTCTTTTATGTGCCAGGCTTTGGGCTAAGAAGTCATTATTAGTATCTCCACTTTACAGATGAGGGAAGTTAAGATCTGATACCAAACAATTGACTACCTGACTACTTTCTGTCTCAGAATTAGTTCTGGATACAGAACGGCAGACGGACAAGTTGGTCAACCTAGAAACAATCAGCAGTGGGTCATGGAACAAAAAAGGAGAGAGGAACCCAAACTGAAGAGCAGGAGTCTCAATATACTTGACTCTTTGTGGTCAGCCAATATGAGAATATAACAATGCCGAAATCAATGCATGAAAAGTTAACAGAGTAGCACCTGGCATACACCATGACAGTACTTGTGTGTGAATGTTATTTTTCACTTTAGAACCTGATTTGGATGTAAATTTCTGCCTATAGAAAGGGCAGAACAAATCATTCTAATTGTTTTGAAAATAAATGTCATAAAGAAGTGGAAAATTGAAAAAAAAAAAAAGAAACAAATGTTAAGTTCACGTCCTTCTAAAATTAGGTCATCCTAAACCCTGAGCATAAGCAAAAGAGATGACAAAAATCAACATTCAAAATTACTTTTAAAATGTGGGCCATTTCCTCCTCCCTTATGCCATAAACTTACTTTTTTTTTTTTTAAAGCCAAAATCAATGTATTGGAAAAGGACTATTAGGCTAGAGAGGAATGGGAAGAAAGTGCCAATGACAGAATTAAAAAGGGAAAATAATTATAGAGATAATGGATATTTTAAATTAATGCAAATAATAAGAGAAATATATTGAAATATATTTAATTATTGATTAAATGAATGAATTCTTAAGAATACATAAAATCCAAAAACTGGTGCAAGAAAAAGTAAATTTTTAAGAAATTCAAATGTTAGAATGGTAGTCAAAGACTTTCTGTCCCTAAAATCATTACTTCAGTGGGTTTGCGAATGAGTGGTATTAAACTTTTAAAGAACAATTGATTAACACCTTTTAGAATACATGGTCTTCAAAAAAGTAGAAAAGAGATGTGAAATCTGCCCAGCTCATTTCATCAGATCGATGCTGTCTTGATCTAAAACCAGGTTAGAGTATTTACAAGAAAAGATAATTCTAGGTCCATTTCAACTATCCCTTTTTAAATGACTTTAAAAAGTCATTTTGTGTTTTTTATTTTTATATTTTAATTGACAGATTGTAATTGTATACATTAGTGAGATACAATGAAATGTTTGGAGATATATAATATACATACACTGTAGAATGATTAAATCAGGTTGACTAACTTATCTGTTGCCTCTAAGAATACTTTTAAAAAGCACTTTGTTGCTTTAAGAAACTGGATAGTACCGAACTAGTAAGAACTTTCGGGAAAGGGATTACTAGTAATGATTATAACTATAATAAAGGATAACCTTAATAAAGCACCTAAGTAGTGTTAAGGATGATGCTAATTACTTTACATGGGTTATCGCAGTGATTCTTCACAACAAGATCTTATAAATGTTGTAAGTTACATTTATAAGGGACTGTTAACAAAGTAATGCCCAAGACTAACAAAACTAGTAACTAGTGAGGCTGGAATTAAACTCGGGCAGCCTGAGGTGGAGATATAATCAAATTCCTATCATTCAACAAATATTTAATTGATGCCTATTGTTTGCAATGCAGGGAGTTCAGTTTTTCTTCTTTTTCACATTTAGTTTAGTCTCTATCCAGGAATATTTAATGGCAGAATTTTATCTTATTTTGTTTTGATCATTTAGGCTAATTTTCCAGTTAAGCCAAAAGGTAGCAGTTTAAGTCTCTCAAATTGATTCTCAGAAGGTGCAACTTAGCTAAGCCTCTGTAAATGGTCAAACTTTATGAAAAATGAAATGCTTGATATAGCCCAATATCTAGGTGCTTTCCTACTTGAATTCTTAGGTTATATAAATGGAGCAAAAATGAATTTACCAGGTGTACCACCAGGTACAAAGCATTGCATGTTTTTTGTTAATAGGATTCTAAAGATGTATGTAGCATTGAGTAAATGACAGATCCTCCCGTTAGCAGAATTTCTTTCTTCAGTAGGTCCTTGGTCTCAGGGATTCTAAGAATGAACCCATGGACCACCGAGCAGTGGTAAGACAGGATTTATTAGCCAGAAAGGAATACAGAAGAAGTAAAAAGCACCAGAGCTTCTGGCAAAGGAAAAGACCCAACTGGAAGTGTCCTCATGGGTTCTTTGTCTAAGGGTCTGTATAATCTGGAGAATAACATTTGTCCAGGACATGATGGGTGGAAAAACAACTTTTCAAAGTTAATGGGTGTATTAACAAATGATTGAAGACAATCCCTCCACTGGGGAAAGGTTATTAGGTTTTTGCAGTTTTTGTCTCAGGGAAAGAATTAGGGTGTATGCTCCCTACTCAAGGTGAAACCACCCAAAACCTTTCAGACTGCTTTGTTCAGGACCTTGTGAGAGCCCAGAAGGTGTCACCTGGAAAGGGCAGCCCGTTTGTGCCTAGAGATGGGCATCTGATTTCTGAGCTCACATGGGCCTAGAGAATGGGGGTCCCTGTCCAGCCCTGTGTGGGGGAACCCTGTATTTCTCTCCTTGACCAAACTCTAGTCAGGCTTCTCTGAGCCCTTTTTTCAACTAGCTTCCGTCTTTGGGCATGTCCTCAAGAGCTCAGTGCTTGCAAGGATCCTACTAAGTCAGTTTAGCCAGATTCTCACCCTCCAGATCTTGGGTCATCTTTGATACCTGATAAAATCCCTCATTCTCCTCTATTCCCCATGTGATGACTGATCACCCTGGCCTGCCTTCAGCAAGAATCCAGTTAAATAGGCTTAGCCAGCATTCCCCTTAACCCTGGTGTTTCCTCTTAGTGATTTCCATCCCCTGACCCCTCCCTACTCCTTAGCTGTAAATTCCCACTTGCCCATGCTGTATTTGCAATTGAGGCCAATATCTCTCCCCAGGTTACCACACTTCTTTCTGTCATGGCCACAAAGCTGAGGTTCCCCTGCAATCCTCCTTTCAGGTTCAATAATTTGCTAGAATGTCTAACAAAAGTCAGGGGAACACTTTGCATATGCTTCCCAGTGTATTACAAAGGAGATAAAGGAACAGCCAGGTGAAAGGGAGCAGAGGGCAGGGTATGGAAGGCTCCCAAGCACAAGAGTTTCTGTCCCTGTGGGTCAGGCATATGTCACCCTCCCAGCCCTGGGAAATGTTCCCTAACTTGGAAGCTCTCTGAATCCCATTGTGTAGGGATGTCTATGGAAATTTCTTTACATAGGCATGACTGACTAATTTATTCACCATTGGTGATTGCCTCAATCTTGAGCCACCCTTCCTCTCTGAACCCCCTTAAGTCAGGGAGTGAGGCTGGGAGTTCCAACCCTCCTATTGCACATTGATCTTTCCAGCTACCTGCCCCTTTCCTGAAGCCTCCTAGGGTTCCCAGCCCATGATTCATCTCATTAGCATAGGCAAGGCACTTATCACTCTGGAGTTTCCAAAAGTTTAAAGGCTACGTGCCAGAAACTGGGGACAAAAAAATGAAACATTTATTCATTTTTTATAACAGCTCTCTCAGTATATATTTGCTAAGTTGCGCACAATTCTACACCGTGAAAACAATTTCTGAAATGCCCTGTCATAATTATAGTTCTTAACCTCCAAGAGATAAACCTCTCTCTGTTTCAGCATCTCATTGAGCAGTTTATGTAACTGAATTAGTCAGGAGTTGGGAATACTTATTAGTAGAAGGAGAGGTACTTGGAAACTGTTATAGCTGAGAATTAAAAAATCCAGAAAATGTACAAACTTGGGTGGGATATAACTCAACTTATAGAAATAGTATATTCCATCTTCAAGAAAATTTCAAATGCAAAACATGACTTTATTTGTATTTTATATGTTCTTTGTGTTTAATATGTTCTCTCTGGGAGCCAGTACTTTTAAGTCAGAGGAAAACTCTGCCTTTTCCCCTTAGGCTTCTTCTGTGTAATTCTCAGTACGACAGATTTCCTGCCATGTTTATCTATCCATAGTTGTTTACCAGTCCCTTTCTTTGCTGTGCCAGTTAGCAGAAGCTTTCCAAACCAGAATTTCACAAAACATCCGGTTCATTCTATTCTACTTATTTAAAATAACGCTGCCCGTGACCCACTTGATTAATTGATTAAGTTGATTTTACACCACCCCCCCACCTATGGTTCTCAAGCCTGTTTTTAAAATGTTGTAGAATCCCAAATTCCCGCTCATGTACCCAGTGGACAGCTAAAGCCACATACTCTGTGTATACCAGTGCTTGGAGATAGAGAAAAGTTTATTCTATTTGACCAAAGCAAGAAGACAGAAGAGAAACTCTCAGATCTTCCTTCTCAGAGTTGAGGCAGTGACCTTTTATGCGGGGTAGGGGTTGGCAAGGTGGGGAGAAGTCTGTGTTGTTCTTAGTCTCAGATAACACCAGGAGGAAACAGACAGGGGATTAGCAGCTGGTCCCAACTTTTTCAGGGGCATTCATTCCTTCCGCAGAACAAACTCACAAAATTTTCTTGTGATCCTGGAGTTGTCTCATACCATCTGCGAAAAAAAACAGAACAAAAACCATCCAAAACCAGACACCAGCCCTTAATGATTACTGTGAAAATGAAGGGTATTGGGCAGGAAGCAAGTGGTTAACGTGTGTAAACAACCAAGGGCCCAGTCCAGTTGTGTGTTATTTTAGTCACTAAACATACTTGGGCACTAAAAGCTGAAGGGCCCTGGCTACAAAATCACTGGATTACAATTATACACTGGGTTAAGAGAATGTTGATATCTGATGGAGGTAGAATTTGAAAATTTTGCCTGTATTTATTATTGTACCCTGGGATTAGCGCTGCTTTAATTTCAATAATTGGTTTTGTGTGAAGATCTCTAGGATAATTTTCCTGTTGTTCCCAAGTTGTTATTAAGATCAAGAGCTGAGGAGGTATCAAACATCCTGATTTTATACAATGAGAGCAGCCTCCTCTCTACAAGTTTTCCTAGAGGGCCCAGCACTGGCCTCCTGCTCCCACACCCCAGGCATAGAACAGGTGGGGGAGGTAGGAGGACACACTGCCTCTTCAGGGAGGTGGGGCCACAGCTGGTTCACCAAAGACACACATGGATGGGGACCTAAGAAGGGCCGGAGAAGAATGATGTCAAAGCCCTGCTGATCCTCCTCTTTCACCAGGGAAATTACTTAACACTTGCAGGGGAGGTGTGAAGGGGTCCTAAATACTTTTTTCAAGAATGCCAGAAAGCGTCGGGGCAGGGCCCAGAGGAACTAGAACTGGGTGGTCACTGGGCTGAAAGGGCTGAAGGAGGTGGGTTGACCTCCTACTGCGGAGTCCTACTTGCCTGCCTAAAAAAGCTGGCTAAAATCCAGGGCAGAGGCTTCTCAGGGGCAGAGGTGGGAGACGACCAGGCAGGCTACTCAGCCCACAGTAGTAGGGATCACCTGCCCTTGTCTGTGAGGGGATCAAAAATCTCCACTTGTTTAGGTTTTTTTTTTTTTCTTAAATCCATGAAGAATTCTGTTGTTGTTTTCCACCTGGGTCCTGGGATATTTTGTAAGGCAGAATTCAGAGAAATAGATTGTGGGGAGGATGAGTTGAGCTAGGCTGAAGGAAAACGGGAAGGACTTGAACAGGTCAGTTCAACCACCATAACACATTTAAGATGGGGAGAGAATAAAGAAGGAGAGAGAACTGAGACTTGGTAGCACTGAAGGTCGTGGCGGATGAGCAGCTTAGGAAGAGCTGGAGCAAGTGAGCGATAGGAGAGGAGACAAGAAAGGATGTGGGAACTGTTGCTTTCCACCCCTCTTAATGCTTTTCAGGAACACAAGAATGGAATCCTTTTAAATTTCTCTTGGTAATTGGAGTATATATCTGTATATGCAGAGAGGAGCCATATCTATGTGCCAATAGTGTACAATACCAGCTCTAATATCCTAATCACAGGCATGAAATTGTCCTTTGGGTTGACAACATTGTCTATGTTTTATTTATTTATTTTTTTTGGAGACAGAGCCTCAAGCTGTCCCCCTGGGTAGAGTGCTGTAGCATCACAGTTCACAGCAACCTCTAACTCCTGGGCTCAAGCGAGTCTCCTGCCTCTGCCTCCCAAGTAGCTGGGACCACAGGTGGCCGCCACAATGCCCAGCTATTTTTGGTTGCAGCCGTCATTGTTGTTTTGGCGGGCGGGCTGGATTTGAACCCGCCACCCTAGGTGTATGTGGCTGGTACCCTAGCCACTTGAGCCTGTCTATGTTTTAAATACTATAATATACATGTGGGGAAATAGAACCACTCCTGTATAACTCCTATGAATTGACAATATAAGACTAGCAAATAATGTTGAAAAACTGCAATTAGAAGAGAGTAAAAAGTCCAAGACTGTAAAGGCCCTAGGAGTAGAGTTAAAGGAATTTCTGACATTCCAAGTTAGAAGGAACAGAGCCATGTGGTATATAGGATTGGGCCATATGGTACAGGAAGTTGGCAGAGAAGTAACAAGTGCCCTGGAGAGCTAATTGGAAAAGCATGTCCCCGAGAAGCACGGAGGTTAATAAAATGCTCTGTCTGGCGTCCTGCCCCGATACCTGTTCTCCATCACACATGGGGCCATGTAGCACCTCACAAGGTTTGGCTTAGGCCAGGAGTAGTAATTTGCCATCAGAAAAATGAAAGAATTCCTGGACTGCTGCCTCATCCTCTCTCATAACGATGATTGTACCTAACATATATTGAGCAAAGACATACAGTCGTGTGCTGCGTAACAGCATTTGGGTCAGCGATGGATTGCGTATATGACGGTGGTCCCACTAGATTATAATGGAGCTGAAAATTCTTGTCCCCTCCCGTAGCCGTCCTAACGTGGCAGCACAGCGCGTTACTCACATTTGTGGTGACGCTGGTGTAAACAAACCAGTTATATAAAAGTATACACACCGCACTGCCAGTTGCGTAAAAGTATGGCACATTAAATTATGTCCAGTATGGCAATACTTGTTAGTGATAATAAATGACTATTAGACTGATGTGTGTATTTACTACCCTGTACATTGTTATCATTATTTTGAGGGTACCCCGCTTCTACTTACAAAAAACAGTTAACTGTACAACAGCCTCAGGCAGGTCCTTCAGGAGGTAATCTGGAAAAAAATCCATTCTGATCACAAAAGGTGACAGCTCCAGGCCCGTTATTGCCCCTGCAGACCTTCCAGTGGGACGCGATGTGGAGGTGACCTACAGTGAGATGGATGATCCTGACCCTATGCAGGATGAGGCTAATGTGTGTGTTGTGTCTTAGATTTTAACAAAAAGTTTAAAAGGTAAGAAAAGAACTTAAAAAATTTAAAAATAGAAAAAAATCTTACGAAATAAAGATATAAAGAAAAATATTTTTGTACAGCTGTCAGCATGCTTATTTTTATTATTATTATTTTTTTAGAGACAGAGTTTCACTTTATCGCCCTTGGTAGAGTGCTACGTCATCATAGTTCACGGCAACCTCCAACTCCTGGGCTTGGGCGATGCTCTTGCTTCAGTCTCCCCAGTAGTTGGGCCTACAGGTGCCTGCCACAACACCTGGCTATTTTTTTTTTTGTTGTTGTTGCAGTTTGGCCAGGACTGGGTTTGAACCCTCCAACCTCAGTATATGGGGCTAGTGCCCTACTCACTGAGCCACAGGTGCTGCCCAGTTTGTTTATGTTTTAAGCTAAGTGTCACTACAAATGATTCTAAAAGTTAAAAAGATTAAGTGTATGAAGTAAAAAATTTCTAGTAAGCTAAGGTCTATTTATTGTTAAAGAGAGAAAGACATTTTAGGCTGGGTGTGGTAGCTTATGCCTATAATCCTAGCACTCTGGGAGGCTTAGACAGTCTGATTGCTTGAGCTCAAGAGTAACAGAGACTCTGCCTCCCCAAAAAGCTTTATTAATTTAGTGTAGCCTAAATGTACAGGCTACATCGGTGTAAAGTAATGTCCGAGGCCTTCATATTCACTTCACTGTCGCTCATTCAGAGCAACTTCCATTCCTGTGAGCTCCAGTCATGGAGTGCCCTGTACAACTGTGCTATTTTTTTTTTTTATCTTTCATACTATATTTTTGCTGTGTGTGTGTATATGTATATTTTGGGGGGAGAGACAGAGTCTCTTACTTTGTCACCCTCAGTAGAGTGCCCTGGTGTCATAGCTCACAGTAACCTCAAACTCTTGGGCTCCAGGGATTCTCTTGCCTCCGCCTCCCAAGTAGCTGGGACTACAGGCCCCTCCACAATGCCCGGCTGTTTTTAGAGACAGGGTCTCTTGCTCAGGCTGGTCTCGAACTTGAGAGCTCAGGCAATCCACCCTCCTCTGCTTCCCAGAGTGCTAGAATTACAGGTGTAAGCCACCTTGCCCAACCCTTACTGTATGTTTTCTATGTTTAGATATATTTAGATGTTTACCACTGTGTTACAATCAACTGCAGTATTTAGTACAGTACCGTGCTATGCTGGTTCATAGCCTGGGAGCAGAGGCTGCACCGTATAGCCTAGGTGTGCAGTAGGCTGTGCCTTCTAGATGTGGGTCAGCGCACTCTGTGATGTTCACACAATGACAAAATCAGGGGACACATTTCTCAGAACACACCCTGATCTTAAGCATGGAATGGGGGTGTGTGTGCACATGTGTGTGTGAGGTACTGTGTATGTATAGATAATAGTGTGCTAAACAGTTTACATGCAGCATCTAATTTAATTTTCACCTCTATCTGAGTCATATATTACTACCCTTGTTTTATGTAAGAGATGGAGACTTAAGAAGTTTAAGTAGTAACATCTCATTGGTGTTCAACCTGTTTTTTGGTTTTAAGCAGAAAGATATTTGATTCTCTGCAGTTTGAATATGAGCTACCTAGGTATAGATTTCTGGGTATTTCTCCTGCTTGGCATTTTCTGAGGTTCCTGCTTCTGTGGTCTGGTATCTTAGTTTTGGAAAATTCTCTGCCATTATTCTTTTCAAATATTCCTTTTGTTCCTTTCTCTATTTCTCTTCCGGCGTTCCCACTGTGTGTGCATTAACCTGTATAATTGTGTCACTGTCCTTGAATATTCTGCTTTATCTTTTTCCTTCTTTTTTCCTCCTTGGATTCAGTTTTAAAAGTTTCTGTTGATCTTTCTGCAAGTTTGCTGATTCTTTCCTTAGCTGTGTCCAGACTACTCATGAGCCCATCAAAGGCATTCTTCATTTCTCTGTTGTGATGTTTTTAATTTCTAGCATTTTCTTCAAGTTTTTTCTTGGAGTTTCCATCCCTCTCCCCATCTGTTTTTGCATGTTGTTTGCTTTTTCCATTAAATGCCTTTGTCATATTAATAATTGTTCATTTAAATTTCAGTGTGATAATTCCAAAGTCTCTACCATGTCTGAGTCTGGGTCTGATGCTTGTTTAGTCTCTGTATTTTTTGCCTTTTAGGATGCCTTGTAACTTTTTTGAGAGTCTATCATATCTCAGGTAAAAGGAATTAAAACAAATAAGCCTTTCATGTGAAGTTGTATATTAATTTGCCCAGGAGTTAGGATGGGTTTACTGTTTAGGGGCTGTGGCTCTAAGTGGTAGGGGCTAATATTTCATTCAGTGCTCTTGCCTTTGTTTCTATTCTTGTATTTACATTTTCCTGGAGACCTAAACAGGATATGAGGCTTGCAGTCCTGTGAGCTGCAATCCTCTGTTTTTATAAAGAAGACCTGTAATATTGGTGAGGTGTAGGGGGAGGGAAAACATTACACAGTCCTGTGACGAGGTCTGGTTTTTAGCGAGCTGTGTCCCTGGGCTGACACTGTCTCAGTCACAAGCTTCTCAGTTTCTGCTCCCTTGCCTTACATAATATAGGAAGGGTACAGGAGGCTGGAATTGGCTATTTCCCTTCCTCTAGGTCAGAATTGGGTAAAATTCTATTAGGCTTTTGTAAAATACAGATGCTCCTTGACTTATGAGGGAGTTGCTTCCCAATAAGTCCATTGTAAGTCGAAAATATTGTAAGTTGAAAATGCATTCATGTGCCTTAACCCACCAAACAGCATAGCTTAGCCCAGTCTACCTTGAACATGCACAGAACACTTGCATTAGACCATGTTTGGACAAAAATATCTAACACAATGGTTCCTTTACAGTGAAGTATGTAATAGCTCATGTAATTTGTAGAACATTGTACACTGTGTTGAAATGGCAACAGTTTTGTATCATCATAAAATCAAAAATCGTAAGTCAATAGGTATGTTTCAAAATGGTTAGTTTTTCCTTCCTCCTGAAGGATGTACAAGAAAATTGTTCTCTGAGCTTCACAATGCAAAGGTGGTGGGGCTCCTAGAGGTAAGACTCATTCAAGTATGGGAACCCCCCCCTCTCCTGATTGTACACATGAGAGTTAAACACCCTTAAAGGGCAGCAAGTCTATATTGAGCCTCCCGAAATTCCTCAATTACAGTTCTAACTCTTCCTATCAGCATTGGCTTCTGTTCCTAGTAAGCTGTGGCTTTCTTTTTTTATTTATTTTTTTTTTTTTTATTGAATGGTAACTATGTACATTAATGCACTTCTGGGGTACAGTGTGGGGTTTTCACATGCAATCCGAAATACTTCCATCAAACTGATCAACACAGCCTTCATGTCATTTTCTCAGTTATAGTTTTA
>CAUYQV010065121.1:0-36986 GCA_963574575.1 Galagoides demidoff | reverse complement strand
AAGCTATCCCCCTGGGTAGAGTGCCATGGCATCACAGCTCACAGCAACCTCCAACTCCTGGGCTCAAGCGAGTCTCCTGCCTCAGCCTCCCAAGCAGCTGGGACCACAGGCGCCCGCCACAACGCCCGGCCATTTTTTTTTGGTTGCAGCCATCATTGCTGTCTGGCGGGCCCGGGCTGGGGATTCGAACCCGCCACCTTGGGTGTACATGGCTGGCGCCCCAGCTGCTCGAGCCACAAGCGCCGAGCCAAGAGCTACCTATATTTTAATATAGTTTCTCTAAATAATAAAAGATGAATAAATAAAATGAAGTCATGCCAAATGAAAAAATACCTTTTTTTTTCTTGAGACAAAGTCTCATTATGTTGCCCTTGGTAGAGTGCCCTGGCATCACAGTTCACAGCAACCTCCAGCTCTTGGGCTTAGGTGATTCTCTTGCCTCAGCCTCCCGAATAGCTGGGACTACAGGTGTCCGCCAGAACGCCCAGCTGTTTTTTTGCTACAGTTTGGCTAGGACCAGGTTCGAACCTGCCACCCTTGGTATAAGGGCCAGCGCCCTACTCACTGAGCCACAGGTGCCTTCCAAAGAGAAAGTTTATCATAGCTTTGCATTATTGTTTCTTTTGTAATCTTCAGCAGATTTTATTAACTAGTTCTTAGGGAAAGGTTAGAATATGTGAAAGTGGAGAAGGAAAATCTGCACAGGAGAGAAGAAAGGAATTTAGCAACTACAGATTAGATTTTGACTGCCTTCAACAGACATTTCTGTTTTCTGTATTTACCCAAGTCTAACAGTAAATTGTGAGTTTATCCACTTACACCCTGTCAAAACTGGGAATGGTCATTCAAAGGGATGTAGTCTAAAGACAAATTATATGAGCATATGCTTCTCTATAATAATATGGTACATAATTTAATTACACTATTAATTACCATGTACATGTTAGTTCATTATGGAAAACAAGCCATTTGCTGGTAGGCTTTTTAAGAACTGTTTGTTACAGGCGGTGCCTGTGGCTCAGTGAGAAGGACGCTGGCCCTATATACCGAGGGTGGCAGGTTCAAACCCAGCCCTGGCTGAACTGCAACCAAAAAATAGCTGGGCGTTCTGGCAGGTGCCTGTAGTCCCAGCTACTTGGGAGGCTGAGGCAAGAGAATTGCTTAAGCCCAGGAGTTGGAGGTTGCTGTGAGCTGTCTGACGCCACAGCACTCTGCCAAAGGCGATAAAGTGAGACTCTGTCGCTACAAAAAAAAAAAGAACCATTTGTTATAATATTTCTGAGACGTGTTTAGAGCCATTCTCAACTATCTGAAGCATCAAATTCCTTGAAGGGAGGCTATTGGTAATATAAATATCCTGTTACTACTTCTTACTTACAAGGTCCCATGAAAGAAAGAATTCATTAGTAACTAGTTGTAATCCTTTTACATATTTTTTTTTTTTTGAGACAGGGTCTCACTCTTGCTAGAGTGCCATGGTGTCACAGCTCACAGCAACCTCACACTCTTGGGATTAAGTGATTCTCTTGCCTAGCCTCCCAAGTAGCTGGGACTACAGCTGCCCGACACTAATGCCTGGCTATTTTTAGAGGCGAGGTCTCACTCTGGCTCAGGCTGGTCTTAAATCCATGAGCTCAGGCAATCCACCTGCCTTGGCCTCCCAAGTGCTAGGATTACAGGCATGAGCCACTGGCCCCGGCCCCTTTTACATATTTGAAAGGCAAAGTTGAAGCCTCTGGAGAGGTAAAAAGCTGATATCAGGTAACTAATATATTGAGGGTTACTATACATTAGGCACTGTGCTAAGTCGTTTATACACGTTACCTAATCTTTATAAGACCCTGGTGCAGTTGGTATCTATTCCCATTTTATAGCTGAGAAACTAAGGTTTAGAAGGGAAAACAACTTGTCCTAAGCTACACAGATGGAACCTGGTTTTATTTTATTTTATTTTTTTTGAGACAGAGCCTTAAGCTATCCTCCTGGGTAGAGTGCTGTCACATCACAGCTCACAGCAACCTCCAACTCCTGGGCTCAAGCGAGTCTTCTGCCTCAGCCTCCCAAGTAGCTGGGACTACAGGTGTCCGCCACAGCACCCAGCTATTTTTTGGTTGCAGCCGTCATTATTGTTTGGCGGGCCCAGGCTGGATTCGAACCCGCCACCTTAGGTGTATGTGGCTGGCGCCTTAGCCACTTGAGCCACAGGTGCCGAGCCATATTTTATTTTATTTTTTGAGACAGAGTCTTACTCTGTCACCCTCAGTAGAGTGCTGTGGCATCATAGCTCACAGCAACCTCAAACTCCTGGGCTCAATCAATCCTCTTGGCTCAGCCTTTGAAATAGCTGAGTATGCCACAACCTCCTGAGTAGCTGAGACTATAGGCAAAAACTGCCCAGTTAGTTTTTTTTATTTTTAGTAGAGAGGGGGGTCTCACTCTTGCTTGAAGTGGGGTCTGAACTCCAAAGCTCAACTGATCCATCTGCCACATTGTACATGAGGTTGGGGTTTGGGAAGAGGTTCTCTGAGTCACCAGCATGGGCTCACTGAAACCTTTGGAAGAAAATAGCCTAATTCAGAGTTTCTATCATTGTTTAGATACAATATCTATCATTTAATCAGAAATTATCAAGCATAGTAAGTCAGGGGAAAAAAGCAATAAACAGATTCACAGGTGGAGTTATATATATTGGAGTTATTAACCTTGGACTTTAAAATAACTATGGTCAATGTTTAATATGTTGCCTAGGCATGTGACTATAATTCCAGCTACTTGGGAGGCTGAGGCAGGAGGACTATTTGAGGCCAGGAGTTTGAGACTAGCCTGGACAACATAATGAGCCCCTTCCTGTGTCTTTAAAAAAAGTGATTAATATGTTAAAAAATTGTTCACTAGCCTAAAAAAAAGTTCAAAGAGTAGAGGAAAAGAAAGATAGAGAATTTTGCCAGAGAATCAGAATATATAAAAATGAATAAAATGGAAATTCTAAAACTGTAAAACATAATAAATTAAGAAAGCAGTTTGGGTGTGGTGGCTGATGCCTATAATCCTAGCACTCTGGGAGGCTGAGGGAGAAATTTAAGATGGTGCTGCACAAGAGTGAGACACTGTCTCTACTAAAAATCAAAAAAATTAGCCAGGCAGGTGTGGTAGGCGCCTGTAGTCCCAGCTACTCAGGAGGTTGAGACAGGAGGATAGCTTGAACCAAGGATTTTGAGGTTGCTGTGAAACTAGGCTGATTTATGGCACTCTAGCCTGGAAACAGAGTGAGAATCTGTCTGAAGAAAAATTAAGAATGCACATGAATTTAGCAGATTTCACAAAGCTGGACAGAAAATAAGACTGTAGAAAGCACCTAGACCAGTGGTTCTCAGCCTTCCTAATGCCATGGCCCTTTAATACAGTTCCTGTAGGTCGTGACCCACAGGTTGAGAACTGCTGATCTAGACTGAAGCTTGGTGAAAAAAGGATAAAAACTCAGAAGAAACCATAAGAGATCTGTAAGATGTGGTAGGAGGAACTGATAGATATATCAGTGGAGTTTCAGAATGGGGGAAAAAACAATTAGTATTTTGAAGAGATTAGTGGTTGCAGTTTTTTCCAAAGTTTGCTAAAGATATTAATTTAAGAAGCTCTATAAACCCAAGCAAGATAAATTCAAAGAAAAATGTAGGTGATTTTGAACATAAATTCAATATAAAATTGCTCAAAATGAAAGAAAAAGATTAAAAACAGCTAAAGGAGGATAATTATCTTTAAAGAGCAGTATGATAGAAACTAATTTCTGAACAAAAATGATGGAATCTAATAGACATTTGAAAGGCATCTTCATGGTGCTGAAAGAAAACATTTGCTGACATTCTATACTAAGGGAAAATATCTTTCAGAAATGAAGGCATGACCACAGAGAAGAGCTACAGAAAAGAATACAGAAGAGAGAAAGAAAAAACAGAAATGAAGACAAAGCCAGGTGTGGTAGCTCATGCCTGTATCCTAGCTACTCCAGAGGCTGAGGCATGAGGATCACTTGAGCCCAGGAGTCAAGACCAGTCCAAGCAATATAGTGACTCCTCATCTCAGAAAAACTGAGCTCAAGCCATATTCCTGTCTCAGCCTTCCCAGTAGATGGGACTATTGTTGTGTCCCACAACACTTGGCTAATTTTTTCTATTTTTCTTTTTGTTTGAGACAGAGTCTCACTTGGTCGCCTCAGTAAAGTGCTGTGGCTATGAAGATCACAGCAACCTCAAACTCTTGGGCTCAAGGGTTTGTGCCTCAGCTACCCAAGTAGCTGGGACTTTAGGCGCCTACCACAACAACCAGCTATTTTTAGAGACAGGGTTTCATTTTTGCTAAGGCTGATCTAGAACCTGTGAACTCAGGCAGTCTGCCTGCCTCAGCCTCCCAGAGGGCTGAGATTATAGGTGTGAGCCACCACACCTGGCCTAATTTTTTCTATTTTTAGAGAAATGGGGGTCTCACTTTTGCTCAGGCTGATCTGAAACTCCAAGCTCAGGGATCTTCCTGCTTTGGCCTCCAAGAGTGCTATGAATATTATGTTTTTAAAGTAGTCTCAATTAAAGAAGAAATGACAATGGAAAATTATAATATATTTTCTTTTCTCTTCTTTTTTGCAGTTTTGGCTGGGGCTGGCTTTGAACCTGCCACCTCTGGGTATGGGGCTGGTGCCCTACTCTTTTGAGCCACAGGCACCACCCTAGAATATATTTTCAATTGAGTTTTATATATACATATATGTATATATATCAAAACTTGTGTGATGCTGCTAAAGTCACTCTCAGAAAAATATATTGCCTTAAATATAAAAAAATTAAAGCATTATGAACTTTATGTGAATAAACTTGAAAATTTATATGAAATAGATGGATTCTTAGAAAAATATAACTTATGAAAACTGACAAATGAAAATCAGCAAATCTGAAAAATGTTTTATCCATGAAAGAAATTGAATCTATAATTTAAAATCTTCTCTCAAAGAAAACCTAGGCAGGGCTGGGAAAACCTAAACCTGGCTGGGTGTGGTGGCTCTTGCCTGTAATCCTAGCACTCTGGGAAGCTGAGATGAGAGGACTGCTGGAGCTTTAGAGTTCAAGACTAGCCTGAGCAACAGTAAGACCCCCATCTCTACTAAATATAAAAAAAAAAAAAAAAAAAAATTAGGCAAGTGAGATCCTGTCTCTACTGAAAATACAAAAATTAGCTGGGTGTTGTGGCAGGCACCAACCGTCTTGTGGTAGGCAAGATTGCTTGAGCCCAAGAGTTTGAGGTTGCTGTGAGCTATGGATGACACCACCACTGCACCCTAGTAGGTGGGTGGGTTTGAGACTCTGTCTCAAACAAAACAAAACAAAAAACACTAGGGGGGCAGTGGGGCAGGGGGCCAGTGGCTCACACCTATAATCCCAGTACTTTGGGAGGCTGAGGTGGGTAGATTGCTTGAGCTCAGGAGTTTGAGACCAGCCTGAGCAAAAGCAAGACCCCATCTCTAAAAATGGCTGAGCATTGTGTGGGCCCCCATAGTCCCAGCTACTTGGGAGGCTGAGGCAAGAGGATCCCTTGAACCCAAGAGTTTGAGGTTGCTGTGAACTATGATGCCACAGCACCCTACCAAGGGTGACAAAATGAGATTCTATGTCAAAAAAAGAAAAAAGAAAACCAGGCCAAGATAGCTTCATAGCAAGTGAATTTTCTCACTTTGAGGAGGAAATAAAACTACCAGAGAATAGAAGAAGTGAAAATATTTCCCAGTTCATTTTATAAGTTCAGCTATGTTGGTCATACATGTTGGAACTAAATTTTACAATATACCTTTAGTGTGTTAACAGTTCTTCAACAGATATATAACATGTGTCAGATTTTGCTTATTCCTTTTACTCAATTCAACAGATTATTGTAGTGGCATAAAATGATTCAGTGATACTAAATTATTCTCCCTCGTATACACACTGGCCAACTAGCATAGAGCAAGTTTTCTAGGAAAGAAAGAGATTTTTGATGACAGAATAGTTTTTCCTCTGCCCCCTACTCTGGAAACTTATAATAGTAAGATTTAACTTAATTTTTCTATGTGTTTGTTTTTCTCCTACAGACTCCATTGGTAATATACCTCTTTCATTTCCTGATTGACTATGCTGAATTGGTATTTATGGTAAGTAACCTTCACGTAAAATCAATATGTAGTTTTTATTTTTAAATTTTAGTTTGTTGTTATCTTCCTTTTTTTTCCTGAGGTAGGGTCTGGCCATGTTGCCCAAGTTGGCTTTGAACTCCTGGGTTCAAGTGGATTGCCTCAGCCTCCCAAGTAGCTGAGACTACAGATGCATACCACTACGCTGACTTTTGTCTTCTTATTTTTAAGAAAAAAATCTGTCTTAGTAACTCAGGAGTTTTTCAGAAAATAAAAGCAGAAACTTGTATCTTTAATTTAAATTCCTGGAACTGTTGCAGTATTGCGGAACTGTGAGGAATAGCCTCTGGTGTCTGACCAGTTCCAATTTCTTATTCTTTTTAGAATTTGGTTTCTGACTATATAGTCTTGAATTTTCTAGCTTCAGGATTCTGTGATTGGCTTTAATTGTGGTGCTAGTGTAGAGGGGCATCCTGAATTTCTGGAGTGTTCTGTCAAGAGATTCTGTGAGTCATTATGGAAGACGATATAGGACTGATGAGACTCTCAGGGGACAAGAACCTTCAAAATAGAGAAGACAGGCCTATGTTTTGAGAGGATGGAAGTTTGAAACACTTGCATGGGGTTGAAAATTTGGGTCAAGAAATACCTGGGAAGTCCCCTGAGGTCTTCCTTAGTAATGATAGTAGCTGCTTTTTTTTTTTTTTGCATTTGCAGTTTTTTTGCCTTGGGCTGGGTTTGAACCCACCACCTCCAGTATATGGGGCCGGTGCCCTTCTCCTTTGAGCCACAGGCGCCGCTCTATAGTGGCTGCTTTTTATTGAGGACTTGCTCTGTGCTAGGCACTTGGCATTCATCATGACTGCAAAGCATTGAGCATTATTCCCATTTTATAGGAAACTTAAGTAACTTGCAATTCTAGAGCAAATGTGGGATACCAGACTAAAGTGAGCCTAGATGTGGTTCTGTCCTCAGAGTTTTCCAGTCTGACCTTTCTGAATGGACCTTATCTTTGGGGGCTGAAGTGAGGGTTGAAATTCTGCCTGACTGTCAGAGTTTGGGTAGTCTACTACCATCTCAAAACTCCAGGCCCTGGCAGCACTGCATTACTCGTATACTAATTGGGTTCTATTTCCTATTCATTTCTTTTCTCTTGACAGATAACTGATGCACTCACTGCTATTGCCCTATATTTTGCAATCCAGGACTTCAATAAAGTTGTGGTAAGTAGTTAGTGGGTGGGGGAAAGCTGGTGGGATTTGGTAACCTGCTGGTCTTTGTTATTACAAAGAATCAAAGGTCTCAGGGGTCCAACCGCTTTATTTTACTTTATTTATTTATTTTGTTTCTTGAGACAGAGTCTCACTGTGTCCATCCTTATAGAGTGCTGTGGTGTCATCATAGTTCACAGCAATCTTAAACTCTTTTTTTTCTTTTTAGATAAAGTCCTTCTTATAATTGTGTCCTGCCCCCAAGAGGTGTGCCATATACTGAAACCTCCATCCCCCACCCTTCTCCCCTCTCCCAACTTGTTCATTCCCTTACCCCTCACCTTGTATTAGCTCATCTGCTGCCTTCATATTAGAAAAGAGTACATTGGATTCTTTCATCTCCGTTCTTGTGATGCTTTATGAAGAAGGATGTCTTCCAAGTTAATACAAAAGATGTAAAGTCTCCATCTTTTTTAGTGGCTGAATAGTATTCCATGGTATACATATACTATAGCTTGTTATCCATTCCTGGTTTGGTGGGCATTTAGGCTGTTTCCACATTTTGGCAATTGTAAATTGAGCTACAATAAACAGTCTAGTGCAAATGTCCTTATGATAAAAGGATTTATTTTCTTCTGGGTAGATAGCTAGTAATGGGATTGTAGGATCAAATTGGACATCTAATTTGAGGATTCTCCATACTTCCTTCCAAAAAGGTTGTATTAGTTTGCAGTCCCACCAGCAGTGTAAAAGTGTTCCCTTCTCTCCACATCCACTCCAGCATCTGCAGCTTTGAGACTTTGTGATATGGGCCATTCTCATTGGGGTTAGGTGACATCTCAGGGTAGTTTTGATTTGTATTTCTCTGATGATTGGGGATGGTGAGCATTTTTTCATATGTTTGTTTAATCATTCGTCTGTCTTGTTTAGAGAAGGTTCTATTCATCTCTCTTGCCTAGCAACCTAAAAAGTCTTAGGCTCGAGCAATTCTCTTGCCTCAGCCTCCTGAATAGCTGGGACTATAGGCACCCGCCACTATCTCCAGGTAGTTTTTTTTTTTTTTTTTAAGTAGAGAGAGGTTCTTACTCTTGCTCAGGCTGTCTCCAACTCCTGAACTCAAGTTACCCACCTGCCCCTTCCTCCCAGAGTGCTAGGATTATAGGCATGAGTCACTGTCCTCCTGTTCCCTCCATCCAACTGCTTTAAAATGCTAAGAAGTAGGGGTGAAACTTTTGGTCTCTTCAGCCAGCCCTGGAATGACCAAACTCAAACTCACAAGACAGTTTTACTAATAGATACAGAAAGGTCAGCGCACTCAGTATAGCTTATTAATAACTGTTAATATCCACAGACCTGTACAAGTTCAGACTTTCTGGAGTAGGAGTTAAACAACAGTTACATTGATCAGGACCCTTAAAAATCTTTCATCACTTTTACCACTTTTTCTTTTCATAGAAAAATGAATAAAGCTTTTAATTCCCAGTGTCAGGCCTATGTGTGCCATTGTCTGTTTCCCTGTAGAAAGTAATCTTCATTGGAAAAATTGGCATGTATTAAATGCCTGATGTAAACCTTAGTCTTAATCCATATGTAATAGCCAAATAGAGTTGCATCGTGGGACCATTTTCCTTTTCTTGGGTTCTGAGAGAATTTACAGATTAACCATGTGTACTTATCCATGTAGTTATAAAAAATATTGGGTAAAGTCTTCCTTGATTGGCTGGGAGTCACTGAGAGGATTTAGGGTGGGGTGAGACAAGGCTTCATCTCACTGGCATTGTCTGTTTGTAGTTCATTTTCCTCTTTGTTACCAAGTAATAAAACCAGAAATAGCAGTCTGCCTTTCTGTGTCACTGGTCCTAAGTAACAAATAAAGCTGGTGAATTTTAGAATTTTAGGTCTCAGATTTATTTATTTATTTTTTGCAGTTTTTGGCCAGGGCTGGGTTTGAACCTGCCACCTCTGGCATATGGTGCTGGCGCCCTACTCCTTTGAGCCCCAGGTGCCGCCCCAGGTCTCAGAGTTTTTAAAATGTCTACACTGAAGGTCCTTAACTTGGGTTCATTCATAGGCTTCATGGGTCTATAAAACCTATAAAATGGTATGAAAGTTGAATGTGTATGCGCATATATCTTTTTTTCCCTGAGATGTTGTAGCTATTGTTGGGACTCAAAGACTCTTTGACTTCTACCCTGCAGGATTAAGTACTACATTTTAGAGACTTAGTATCACTAAGATCAAGGTGTGTACCTGTTAAACTAATGGAGCATAACTTGAAAATTTAAGGGGCTGAGGGAAATAACAGGATTCCCTTGAGGACTACAGATGAAATAACTGGATATCAGATTCATAAGCTCTGGAGTTCAGAGATAAATTAGCAGTGACTATTTTCTTCTCTAAGTAGAAATGTATGTAGTCTTTGTTTGAAGTTACATATGCTAAAATATTTAGAGATGAAGTGTCATGGTATCTGTAGTTTGCTTTCTTTTCTTTTCTTTTTTTTTTTTTTTTTTTTTTTTGAGCCAGAGTCTCAAGCTGTTGTCCTGGGTAGAGTGTTGTGGTGGTTCAGCTCACAATAACCTCCAACTCTTCTTGGGCTTAAGCAATTCTCTTGCCTCAGCCTCCCAAGTAGCTGGGACTACAGGTGCCTGCCACAATGCCCAGCTATTTTTTAGTTATAATTCATTGTTGTTTGGTAGGTCTGGGCTGGATTCGAACCTGCCAGCTCCTGTGTATGTGGCTGGCACCCTAGCCGCTTGAGCTACAGGTGCTGAGCCTTTTTTTTTTTTTTTTTTTTATTGTTGGGGAATCATTGAGGGTACAATGAGCCAGGTTGTACTGCTTGCGTTTGCAAGGTGAAGTCCCTCTATTAATAATGTCCTGCCTCCAAGAGGTGTCCCTCCATTCCTTCCCTCTCTCCCCTTCCCCTCACCATGTACTAAAATCAATTGTTGGCTCAGCGCTTGTAGCTCAAGTGGCTAAGACTCCAGCCATGTACACTGGAGCTGGTGGGTTCAAATCCAACCCAGGCCCTCCAAACAACAATGACAACTACAACCAAAAAATAGCCAGGCATTGTGGTGGGCGCCTGTAATCCCAACTACTTGGGAGACTGAGGCAAGAGAATCACTTAAGCCCAAGAGTTGGAGGTTGCTGTGAGCTATGACACCACAGCACTCTACCAAGGGCAATAAAGTGAGACTCTGTCCCAAAACAATAATAAAAAATAAATAACATCAGTTGTCCTCATATCAGAATTGAGTACATGGGATTCTTGCTTCTCCATTCTTCTGATGCTCTACTAAGAAGAATGTATTTCAACTCCAACCAAATTAATACAAAGATGTAAAGTCATGATCATTTTTAGTGGCTGTATAGTATTCCTTGGTATATGTATACCATAGCTTGTTAATCCATTCCTGGATTGGTTGGCATTTAGTTTGTTTCTGTAATTTGGCAATTGTAAAGTGAGCTGCAATGTAGTTTGCTTTCAAATGGTTTGGAAAAAAATTTGTGTGCATGTGTATGTGTAGAGGTAAAGCAAATGTGGCAAAATGTTAATAACTGGTGGATCTAGGTGTTTATTGAATTATCCTTTCAACTCTTCTGTGGTTTCATATATCTATCTATCTATCTATCTATCTATCTATCTATCTATCTATCTATATATATTTAAAGACAGAGTCTCACTTTATTGCCCTCAGTAGGTGCTGTGGCATCATAGCTCACAGCCACCTCCAACTCCTGGGCTTAGGTGATTCTCTTGCCTCAGCCTCCTGAGTAACTAGGAATACAGGCGCCCACTATATCACCCAGCTATTTTTTGTTTGGCTGGGGCCAGGTTCCAACCCACCACCCTCAGTATATGGGGCCGGCGCCTTACCCAGTGAGCCACAGGTGCTGCCCAAGTGGTTTCAAATTTTTAAACACTGGGGAAAAAAAATAAATCTGTATATGTATGCACATATATACATGAGATAGATACGTGATATATATGATATAGATAATGAGTATCAGGGTGGATTAGTACCTTTCATTTTAGAACACAGTCACCCAGCTCTTTTCAACCAAAATGTAAAACTGAAAAAAAAAAAAAAGAAAAAAATGAAAAACAAAATGTAAAACTGAATGGCATTTTTTTTTTTTGAGACGGAGTCTCAAGCTGTTGCCCTGGGTAGAGTGCTGTGGCATCACAGCTCACAGCAACCTCCAACTCTTGGGTTTAAGTGATTCTCTTGCCTCAGCCTCCCAAGTAGCTGAGAGGTGCCCGCCACAACGCCTGGCTATTTTTTGGTTGTAGTTGTTGTTGTTTAGCAGGCCCGGGCTGGATTCAAACCCACCAGCTCCAATGTATGTGGCTGGCACCTTAGCCGCTTTGAGCTACAGGCACTGAGCTTGAAGAATGGTATTATAATGAAAGTCGATTAAAGATGGTAATGTCACAGGTATTCCTTTTTTTTTTTTCCCTGTTCAACTGTCATAAATACACCTCCGAGTTAAAACAGTTTTTAATCTGAGGGGGAGCTTATGGGAAAGTTTCAGTTAGTTTCCTAACAAAGTAAGGCTTCATAGAAAAGATACCTTTAATTTAGAGTACCAATCATTTTAATTCATTTGTTATTTCTGAATTTATATGGATACATGTGATTTTTTTTTTGCCTGATGTCAAGAGGGAGAAAAAACCCCAAAAGAATTGTCAACACCCTGTTTTTTAGCACATTAAGACATTGTTACTACCAAGACTAAATCAAAATTTGGAATATTTTTATTTCTCCATCTTCAGAGTTTGGACTATTAGAGCATTAGATTTCTTGGTCAGAATAAGAGTTTTATTTCTGCTGCAATGAAAATTAACTTTCTAAATGGCAGATTTCAAGGATGCTAATACAACTACTGTTGATTTAGATAGAATATCAGCTTGTCTTTTCTATTTTAGCAGAAGGGTCCATGTTGCATAGTCTGAAAATAAGTTAATCTTGCTGGGATTTGAGACTTTTTATCTCTGGTAATGAGATTATATCTATACCCAAGTGTATCATGGGAAACTATGATGCAGGTAGGGACCCCACTCCTACCCCATCTCAGCTGTTAGCTTGTGGGCTATGAATGCCGACTGAATTTGACTGCTTGGTTTTCATGACATTTTACATCTATCTTACTTGACGAAAGTAATGTTAGTCCATATTTGTCCTGTGGTGATACGGTGCTTCCTGTTTGGAACTCAAGAGTTCATGTTATGAGAGCTGCTGGTGGCTTGATAGCTCACTATGATAAAAACCTGATCCTCTTAATGTGATTAGAGGGCTGTAAATTGGAGGATAGGCTCCTGAATTTGGAACATGCTGAGGCTAATATTGGAGAGGGGTGGGGTGGAGTATTTTGTCCATTATCACCATAGTTTTGAGGGATGCAAATGGATATAGACATGGCTTCAATGATTAGGAAAAACCTTTTATTTGAAGTAGGATAATTTTGTCCTCGCAAACCCAGATCTTCCAACGGCCAAGGAAAGGGCTACTATAGGGGAGTGGGGTGAAGTAAAGGAAGCCTCCACCCTGGAAAATTTTTTTCAATTCAGAAATTGAATTGAAATGGAAAAGAATACCATCTTTTCTGCAAGCTGATTCATGATCACAAAGGTAAAACATCTAAATTACCACTCTTCAGGTCATTTTAAACCTCTCCTATGATTGCTTTAAATCTGATCAGTGTCAAGCCTACTAGATATATTTAGTTTTGAATTTTAAATTGTGTTACCTAATCTCATTTATGCTTATACTTCTAATGTTTTTTTTTTTTTTTGGAGACAGAGTCTCACTCTTTTACCCTGGTTTGAGTACCCTGGGTAGAGTACCATGGCATGGTCACTTATAGCAACCTCAAACTCTTGGGCACAAACGATCTTCCTGCCTCAGCCTCCCAAATAGCTGGGACTACAGCCATGCACCATGTCACTGGGCCAGTTTTTCTATCTTTAGTAGAGATGGGTTCTGAACTCCTGAGCTCGAGCAATCCACCCACCTTGGCCTCCCAGAATTCTAGGAATACAGGTGTGAGCCACCGAGCCCAGACCCTGTACTATTTTCTTGAAGGGTGTGTGTGTTTGTGCATGTATGTATAATTAAAACAAATTTCCTTAAAGTTTTAGCCACTTTCCTCTGTCTTGCTAGATGAAATTGAGTTTTTGTTTTTTTTTTTTTGAGACAGTCTTACTATGTTGCCCTCAGTAAAGTGCCATGGTGTTACAGCTCACCGCAACCTCCAACTCTTGGGCTTAAGCAATTCTCTTGCCTCAGCTTCCCGACTAGTTGGGACTATAGGCACCCACCACAGTGCCTGGCTATTTTTTGTTGTAGTTGTCATTGTTGTTTAGCAGGCCCAGGCCAGGTTCAAACCCACCAGCCTTGGTGTATGTAGTTGGTGCTGTAACCACTGTGGAATGGGTGCGGAGTCTAGAATTGAGATTTTTTTTTTTTTTTTGGAGACAGAGCCTCAAGCTGTCACCCTGAGTAGAGTGCTATGGCATCATAGCTCACAGCAACCTCCAACTCCTGGACTCAAGTGATTCTCCTGCCTCTGCCTCCCAAGTAGCTGGGACCACAGGCGCCCGCCACAACGCCCGGCTATTTTTTGGTTGCAGCCGTCGTTGTTTGGCGGGCTGGGCTGGATTTGAACCCGCCAGCTCAGGTGTATGTGGCTGGCACCTTAGCCACTTGAGCCATAGGTGCTGAGCCTAGAATTGAGATTTTTAAAAGGGATTTTTGTCTATACTTAGAGGAGTTGTTTGATATTGGGTCTACAAGATGAGCCATAATGGTGGCTGTGCTGGCAAGATTAAGAGAGGCAAAAAGAGGCAGCAGAGAATGTGGGGGCTGCTGACCTGGCTGCCCTTCCTTCCCTCCTGGAGACTCCTTTCAGAAGGTTTTCTGTTTTAAAGTATTTGAGATTGCAGTTACAAGGAAGTACTTATCTTCCAGTGCTGGCACAGTGTCACCTTTGCCTTCGTCTCTCTGTGCGGCCCTGATGGCTGGCTTCCAGTCTGGGGAATGGAACTGCATTCCCACCTGTCTCTCTGGCTGCCCCTGGATGAACTCCCTGTTTCCTTCTAATAGCTTTCTGTGTGGGTCTCATTCCCTCCGGGCAGCCTTTTTGCTGCAGAAGTCCAGAACTCTTAGCTAGTGGGGCCTCTTCTGCAGCGATCACTGCTGCAGCTGTCTTCTCTAAGTCCTTGATTGCTGAGCCAACCTCCTTCTCTCTGATAAAAGCACCTTGGTTTATATTTTGTTCTTTTAATTGAACAACCCCAGCTGTGAATGGCACCATAAATCTTACTGATGATAACTTTCACCACTTAACTTGAACTTTTCCAACTGTGAGAAGAACAGATAATGAAAGGGAGGTTTTTGAAGTTCGCCTGAGGTCTTAGAAGTTTGTTTTAGGTTTTCAGCTATGGAAGAAATCTGGTGTTACCTGTATTCCTGTGATGACCTTTGATTTTCTTTTGAGAGATACTCTCCTAAAATTTTTGAAAATGTTAACAATTTTTAAATTCTGAAATACCTAAGACATGCAAAAATAAAGAATAACACATGCCTGCAAACCTATTTTCAGCTTGAAACAATTACACGTAGCAATTGTTCTTTTGATACTTTCATCTTCCTATTCCTCTCCTAGAAACCACGGTTTTGAATTTAGTGGTTATCTTTCCCACATGTGTGGCCTTGACTTTTACTACATTGGTAAATATCCCTAAATAACATATATTATTATTTCACATACTTTTAAATGGTGCAACACAGTAGTCATTCTATTGTGACTTGCTTTGTTATCATTAAGTCTTTAACTTGCACAGATAATTAAGCACTTGCTGCTTTGGGTCCTCTGTAGCACTCTTTTCTACTAGGTTAATAGCATTGATTTTTATACTGTCTAAAAAAATTATCTGATCATTCCTTTTTTCTTTTCTTTTCTTTTGTTTTAAGAGACAGAGTCTCACTTTATTGCCCTGGGTAGAGTGCTGTGACATCACAGCTCACAGCAACCTCCAACTCCTGGGCTTAGGCAATTCTCTTGCCTCAGCCTCCTGAGTAGCTGGGACTATAGGCACCCGCCACAACACCTGGCTATTTTTTTGTTGCAGTTTGGCTAGGGTCGGGTTCAAACCCGCGCTACCCTTGGTGTATAGGGCTGGCACCCTACCCACTGAGCCACAGGTGCCACCCAATTTTCTAGTCATTAAATAAGCAGGGCCACCAATTTTAGGTTTAGAGGCTTTTCCATCTATGTTCCGATCCACGTTTGCTTGTAAGGTTGACCACTTCTTTTCATTCTGGAACATACCTATGAACTTGTGGGGATACACCAGGGGAAGGCCAGAGCCTCCCACCCTCTTCCTGCTTCCTCTTAACTATCAGCTGTCCAGCCATACCCAACTCTCCTCTATTTCTTCATCATGGCCATTCTATAACTCCTCTGTGGAGAGGAGTTGAAAATGTAAGGAAGGAAACCCAACATGCTGTGACATTTGAGATTGTTCCACCTTATTTGAAAATACTTTTCTTATGGAACCTTGGAGTCCTTAGGCCACTGACAATAGCTCTTTAAAATGGCTAAGAAATTGGGCAGCACCTGTGGCTTAGTGAGTAGACCCCATATACCAAGGGTGGTGGGTTCAAACCCAGCCCAGGCCAAACTGCAACAAAAAAATAGCTGGGTGTTGTAGCAGGTGCCTGTAGTCCCAGCTACTCAGGAGGCTGAGGCAAGAGAATCACCTAAGCCCAAGGATTTGGAGGTTGCTATGAACTGTGATGCCACGGCACTCTACGGAGGGTTTATAAGTGAAACTCTGACTCAAAAAAGAAAAAACAAATGGCTAAGAACTTGGCTTTGCCCATCAGTTGTTCATTCAGCCCTTCAATAGATATTTATTGTTTGCCAATCGTGCCGGGTGTTAGGCATACATGGTAAGCGAATAAACATGGTCTCTGCCCTTATGGAACTTATAGTCTCGTGAGGGAGATAGGTATTAGTAACTCACAGAAATAACTGAAAGAGTTAGAACTGTGAACAGTGTTATGAAAAAGTGTATATAATAGGGGGATTTTACCTGGTGGGAAGATTATGAGGGGGAGTGTGACTTTCTGAGGAAGTGATAATTTAACTGATATCTAAAGACTGTGTGGGAGTTAACTTGGGAAAGAGAGAAGAAATTGTCCCAGGTCAACTGTAAAGGCCTGGGAGCAGGAGGGGAGTGGCATGTTGACAGTGCTGGAACTCAGAAAGGGGAGTGGGAAGAGGGAGTGAGTGTGAGATGACCCTGGGGAGATAGAGCCAGACCAGACAGGGACATCTGGAGTGTGGAAATGACTTTTGTCTTTATCCTAAAAATAACAAGAAATAATTTGTTTCATGTGCTCTGTCTCCTCCACCATCCCCCAGTTTAAAAAGCAGAAACTCCTTCTAGAACTGGACCAGTATGCCCCAGATGTGGCCGAACTCATCCGAACCCCTATGGAAATGCGTTACATCCCCCTGAAAGTGGCCTTGTTGTAAGTATTCCCTGACAAAATAGGGCTCAGTGCCAACAGATGCAAGGAAAATCTGATGAGACTTTCCCATGTCATTTGTTGTATTTTTGGAGATTTGTAGTCTTAGTCATCAAGTATTTGCCGTAGTTCTGTTGCACAACTGGGTTCTGTTGTTCTGGCCAGCAAAAGAGACAGAGCCATTCTGTCTCTGTTGGGACAAAGACTCACACAGGGATATGCACAATCAAACCCTTCACAAGTGCTTTTTGACTTGCTGCTGATCTGGGCTCCAGCCTACTTGTAACCAGTGTTTCCAAAGAAAAAGTTCTTCAGTTGTGATATATGGATTGAATAAAAGTCTGATGTTTATGGGGCTGTTGTGTTGAGCAGCTCTATGTTTCATGTACAATGTAGTCCCCTATTTGTTGTTCAGAAAACTAAAGTGGGAAACAAACCCATTCCAAGTGAATGATCTGTGTGGAGGAGGAACTTATTGAGGCTTTCTGAGGCTTAATGTGCCATTAAGTTTAACTCTTTCAGGCTATTCCCACTTACATCTCTGAGCTAGGTGAATGTGAATAATTATTAAATCAGCTAATAGTCATTGGATATTATTAATATACTAGTTGCTAGGGTTACACAGTAAACAAGACAGATGAGATACAGAGTTAACAACTTTTTTGGGGGGAAAACATGCCCTTAGGACTTAAGAATTAGAGGGGCTTTATGAGCCCCTCTACTTTGTGTGTGAATTTCCTATTCAGTGTTTTACACAGGTGTCTGTGCAGCTATTTCTTGAACATCACCTGCTCTTTAGAAATAGCTTTTCTTATCCTTCCTACCAAACAGTTTTGGGGTATCAGTTCACATCTACGTATTTCAGAAACAGTGGGAACTACCTTAATAGTTTTAGGTTCAGCAACATTATGAATCATATGGACTCAGATGTGTCCTGGGAGGTAGTTTTTTTTCACAGCAGCAGCTGTTCCTTTAAATATTGTGTAACAGGCCTATCTGTAGTTGCTGGGAAAAATACCAGCAATTTCTAGGCCTGTGGCTCTAGAACTGCTAATCTTACAGTCCTGGGAGGTATTAGATTTAAGGTCTTTATTTGTGAATAATAATTATAATCTCTCCCTGAGACACTGGTATGTTTCTTTCTATCTGATAATCAGAATTATGTAACTGGTCTACCTTTCACTTTGTCTGCCAGGAAACTCAGAACCAGATTTGAAGCTGATTATTACAATGTGACAGAAGACCTATTTGGTCTTCTGTTCTTTGCCTTTACTTTCTCCTTTTATTTATGTTTTTTCCCTTGGTCTTCATTCTTTATTTCTATTTTTACTTTGCTATTTTTTTAACTTTGCTATTATTTTTATTATCCGTTCTTATTTTAGCTGCCTCCCTCTAATCCTTTGTGGAAGCAGGAGAGAATTAAAAATAATAATCTATTGTGACTACTTAAGGTTTCTCTACTCAAAATCATTTCAAATTCATTTTCTCAGTCCATTCCGTCTTGCCTCTGGAAAAGGCTGATGTTTCAGTTTAACTCTTCCCCGGGGGAAGGTCAAGATGTCTTTGAAGTTCTATGGTAACTGGCTGGTTGATTTCAGTAGATACTTATTTTGACCTTGGAGTCTGGTTTAGTGGATACTGTTTGACTACCGAGAGGGCTAAATCTCAGCTGCTCTGACCTATTGGATTGGTTTGGTCCATGTCAGAGCTTAGGAATTTGGTGGAAAAACATGTACTTTCCTGGTTTTCAGAGATAAAGGTAGCCATTCCTAAGATAGCTGGCTGTCTGGGAATTGGTAGAATTTTATCATTTTTGAAGTCTAAAGTAATAGAAAGAACATTGGTTTTAGAGCCAGAAAGACCTGATTTTGAATGCATTTATTAGCTTGTGAAATTTGCAGCAGGTTACTTAACCACTGAGTCTGTTACCTCATCTGTAATACTTATCTGACTAGTCTACAGAATGTCTGTCATGATTGAGTACAATGGTTTTCCGTATACCACATAGCACAAAATAGGCAGTAATGGTTCAGCACCTTTTACTCATTGGCTTAGTCCCTACTCCATCCTCTTTTACTTGGGAGAACTCATTTCTAAGAAGTTGCCTTCCTTCAAGTATGTTTTTAGTAAATCTTTCAACCTCCTGGCTGTGGTGGCCAGGACTCCCTGCTCCATTGATCAGGATTACTAATGCCAAATATGTTGTGTTCTTTCCCAGCTATCTCTTAAATCCCTACACGATTTTGTCTTGTGTTGCCAAGTCTACCTGTGCCATCAACAACACCCTCATTGCTTTCTTCATTTTGACTACGATAAAAGGTAAGGCCCTGGAGGAGAGTGTAAAGCTCAGTTCTGGATTTATGCTGTTTTGAAACACTTATGCTGTGGATTTTTTTTAAAAAACAATGCAACACTTAAAAACATTTTTAATCACACAAGTAATACAGGATGATTATAGAAAATTTAGATTACCTAAGAGAAAAAAAATTAATTAAAACATCCTGAAAACCTACTACTCAGAGACTTACTATTAAAATAGTTTCTAAATAATGTTCTGCTGGGCCTGGTGGTGGGCACCTGTAGTCCTAGCTACTTGGAGGCTGAGGCAGGAGGATTGCTTGAGCCTAGGAGTTTGAGGTTGCTGTGAGCTAGGCTGATGCCATGGTACTCTAGCCTGGGCAACGCAGTGAGATTGTCTCCAAAAAGACAGATAATAATTCTTCTGTGCTGTATTCCTTCTTTCCTGGATTCCTTCTCTCTCTTGATTTTCCCCCCTCTTTTTTTGAAGTACTTCTAGTATTAATAGTTTTCTGAGAAAGGATGTATGAGATACATATTTTCAATCATCCCATGTTGGAAAAATATCTTTTTTTCAGTTTAGTACCAAATTAATAGTGGGGTGAGGTACAGAATTCTAGAATGGAACAACTTTTTTTTTCTTTTTTTGAGACAGAATCTCACTTTGTCACCCTAGGTAGTGTGTTGTGGCATCATAGCTCACAGCAACCTCAAATTCTTGGGCTCAAGTGATTCTCTTGCCTCAGCCTCCCAAGTGGCTGGGACTATACGTGCCCCCCCCCCAACACCCGGCTATTTTTAGAAATGAGGTCTTACTCTTGCTTAGGCTGGTTTTCAACCTGTGAGCTCAGGTAATCCATCTGCAGCGGCCTCTCAGAGTGCTAGGATTTCAGGCGTGAGCCACCATGCCCGGCCTGGAACAACTTTTCTCCAGAATTTTGAAGTCATTGTTTCACTGTCTTCTAACCTCTTGGTTGCTGTTGAGCAGTTTGATGGCCTTGTATGTAACCCTGTTTCTCTTTCTGAAAGAGTTAGTGTCTTCTTTTAATTTTCAGTAGGTTTTTTTGTTTGTTTAGGGGGCAGGGTCCCACCATATTATTCAGGCAGGAGAGCATTGTCATAATAGCTTACTATAACCTCAAACCCCTCAGCTCAGCCTCAGCCTGCCTCAGCATCCAAAGTAATTGGAACTCCGGGGGCACACTACCACGCCTGGCTAATTTTTCTGTTTTTTGTAGAGATAGGATCTTGTTGTATTGCTCAGGCTGGTCTCTTGGCCTCATGCAACCCTTTAGTTTTGGCCTCCAAAAGTACTAGGATTACAGGTCTCTGCCACTGTGCCTGTCCTGTCCTGTGTTTTGAGATTTCATAATACTATGTTTTGACAGGTTTTGTTTTTATCATTATTTTTTCCCCTCGTGTTTACTTCCTCTTTGTGGGGGGATATTTTCTTTTCTTTTTTTTTTTTTTTTTTTTTTGAGACATAGCCTCAAGCTGTCACCGTGGGTAGAGTGCTGTGGCATCACCACTCACAGCAGCCTCCAACTCCTGGGCTTAAGTGATTCTCTTGCCTCAGCCTCCCAAGTAGCTGGGACTACAGGCACCTGCCACAATGCCCGGCCATTTTTTAGTTGTAATTGTCATTGTTGTTTGGCAGGCCCTGGGTGGATTTGAACCTGCCAGCAAAGGTGTATGTGGTTCATGCCTTAGCCGCTTGAGCTACGGGCGCCTATTTTCTTGTTTTTATCTTTAAACTCTTCTATTGAATTTAAAGTTTTATTTATTATAATACATTTTGAAGTTCTTAGTTTCCAGTTGTTTCTTTGAAGCATCCTATTTTTATTTTATCACCACAGTATCCTCTACTGAGTATTTTCTTTCGGTTTCTATCTGTTTTGAGCATAATCTCTTTGTCTTCCTGTACCTTCCTCCCTCATCCCTATTTGTTTTGGGGTTGTTATTTCATATGGGGTATTTTCTTTTATATATGGTGATTCAGCTTATCTGTTTCTGTTTAAGAGTGAGGAACTAACATTAACTGGAAACTCTGCATATAGACAGGGCTTATTGGGGGATCATTCTCATTGTAGGGAGATCAGGAAGTAAGCTGTGCATTTTTTTTTTTTTTTTTGCAGTTTTTGGCTGGGGCTGGGTTTGAACCCACTACCTCCGGCATATGTGGCTGGCACGCTACTCCTTTGAGCCACAGGCACTGCCCAAGCTGTGCATTTTTGTTGGAGGCATCGCTAAATGTTATTATCTGTAGATTTTATTTTCCTCTGAAACTATTCAGTTTTCCAGAGAGGAATCTTTTAATTTCCTGCCTGGGCTAACAGAGTTTGGATGTTGTTGGTGTGGAGAGTCATAATAGCTCACTGTCTAGCAACATAGGTAAGACTGGCTGCTAGAGTTGGAAGAGCAGGAATGGGGAAGGTGGCTGATTTCAGACAATAGACTTCCATACAGTCTCATTACTTTTCAGCCTGTACCTTCCTTAGCCCATTCCTGTGTTAGGTAGCTCTTAGACCTGGGGCTCTTTCTGTGATCTCCCGTGGGTGGAACAGAAAGTTAGAAGGACGGGGTATGCGGGCTGGTCACTTGGTTGCACCTATTTGGGATGAGACCTATGGTTTGTCTGGTCTGTATACAAATTTTTTGTTTGATTTTTCATCTTTGTACTTTATTCCTACCTTCCATAGTACCGGATGTCCTCAGGTGCTGAATTTCTCAGAAGTTCTGTGGGATAAGTTCCCAAGCTGTAATTTCTTCCATGTTGCCAAGACATTTATTCCTCTTTCACCTGTTTTTATATTTTCCACGTTTGTGTTCAAATTTATTTTGCAATTATGTTATGTTCTCTATGGTTTAATACTAGTTTTATCCCTTTACTGTTATTTCAGTGAAGTTTTTGGAGGAAGAGATAATAAACACATGTGATCAATCTACCATTTTTAACTAGAAGTCCCTCTATTAGCATTTGGGGTATCTATTTCCAGATTTTTCCCCCTATTTTTCTTCTAGATTTTTAAACCTTGTACTATTTAGCTAGTACCACAAAAATATTATTTAACAAACCTCTTCAAAACTCCATGGCTTAAAGATAATTTACTTAACTCATACATCTGTAAGTTAGCTAAGCATCAACTGATCCAGTTGGACATGGCTAGTCAGTTGGCCAGTTTCACTGGGCCTCATTTATGCATCCATGGCTGGCAAGAGTTGGCTAATCCAGGCTGGGCTGTGCTCCACGTGTCTCTTATCCTCCTGGATAACTTAGGCATGTTTTTTCATAGTCATGGCAGAAGCACAATTGTGAGTAAGCCTAATTAGGCATGTGCTTTTTAAGTTTGTGGTTGCATCACATGTGCTAATATCCCATTGATCAAAACATAACACATGGCTGAGTCCAGGGGTGGAGATTCCCATCCTGTTCACAGTGGGAAGGCTGTAAAATTACATGGCGAAGGGTTTCAACATAGAGGAGGTAGAAAATTGGGGTGCCAGTGGTACAGTCTGCCACATAAACCATTTAACATTTAGTCTGTTGTTTTTAATATCTACTTTTCCATGGTATGGATGAATATGTAGAAATTCTTTAACCGACAGATACCTTAAGTATTTAGTTGATTTTCCAGTTTTCAGCTGTTTAAATACCACAGTTAACTTTCCAACATACCTTAATTGTTGTATCCATGTTTAGTTATTTTCTTATGATGAAATCTTAGAAATATTTGCTACTAGGTATATACCTTCTGCAGGATTTCTGAAATTTATCACAAATTATACTCCCATAAGATATATATAAAAGTCCTTATCTGTGCATTGTTGCTAAGCAGGTTGTATGCTCAGGAAATGAAGAGTCAAAACTTGTATATGGAACCCTCTATTTACTCATAGTTTACTTACCTTTTCTAGGGTGCTGCGTGAGTATGACTTAGGTTTTTGTAAGATACTGTTTCTCTTGGTGTGCCCCTGAGTGTTCTTTCTGTAGGCCTGTTAATTTAACTTACTATTGACTTAAAAACGAGTAGATACTGCCTAGCCTGAATTGTCCTGTTCCGAAGACTGTGCTAATTTTGTCAGAAATAATTCTCACAGAGGGAGGACTCTTTGCCATCTGTGAGTACTCCCTGCGTCAGTACCTGTTTCTAGGGTGTCAGACTCAGATAGACTGTCATTTGTCGAGGTGCCTGGTGTCCAAAAATAAGGATTCTATGCTGTAGCCTGGCAGAAGGGACTGAGCATTGGCCTTTGGAAATGTCACCTTTAAAACAGCTGAGTACAAAGTTAGAAAAGCTAAAGACATGCCCTCTGAAGTTGCATGTTTGTTTGTTCTCCTAGGAGTCACACACAAAAAATGTAAAGTATGCTATTAAAAAAAATTATTTTGGGCGGCGCCTGTGGCTCAAAGGAGTAGGGCGCTGGCCCCATAGGCCGGAGGTGGCAGGTTCAAACCCAGCCCCAGTCAAAAACTGCAAAAAAAAAAAAAAAAAAAAATTTCATGACCTTTAATCAATGGAAAAGTTTTGCTTGGGGAGAAAAACCATGTAAATAAGTTTTATGTATCTCTTAAGGAACCACATATGTTTTGTTGAATAAATTCTTAGGCATATTTACAACGTTATACACACACTTTTGTTTTACTTTTATCACTTATTTCACATGAATCATGTCTGACATTGGGCACATATTTGTTATTTTCTTTAATTTTGATTTTGGACATAGTTCACACACTTGATAGGAATAAAATAAATTCAAATGTAAATTGAAAATTAGTCTTTCAGCCTCCTGCCCCACCTCCACTTCCATTCCTCATGCATTTTGGTCATGGGGTTCCAGCCCTTCCCTTCCGTTGGACATTTGAGTTGTTTTCCATTATTTACTACTATAAATAGAGACCATAATTAGAAACAACATTTCTAATCTGTTGAAATATTTGAAGAGTTCTATTTTTGCTAGGTCTCTGAACCACTCCAGCTCTTTTGAGTATGTTAGTAATCTCCATAACAGTCTATACAATAAAATTAGTTCAAGTATAAATTCTGCAAATTGTATTTCTACATTTCACATGTGATGTGTACTGCATAATATTAATAAAATTAGATATTTAAATAAATTGAGGAAGGAGTAATTCATTTTTTATCTTTTTTTTTTTTGAGACGGAGCCTCAAGCTATCCCCCTGGGTAGAGTGCCATGGCATCTCAGCTCACAGCAACCTCCAACTAACTCCTGGGCTCAAGCGAGTCTCCTGCCTCAGCCTCCCAAGTAGCTGGGACCACAGGTGCCCGCCACAATGCCTGGCCATTTTTTGGTTTCAGCTATCATTGTTGTTTGGCAGGACCACGCTGGGGATTCAAACCCGCCACCTTAGGTGTACGTGGCTGGCACCTTAGCTGATTGAGCCATAGGCGCCGAGCCCACTTTTTATCTTAAAAAAGAAAATAATTGGGCCAGGCATGATGGCTCAATCCTGTAATCCTAGTTCTCTGGGAGGCTGAGGTGAGAGGATCCCTTGAGCTCAGGAGTTTGAGACCAGCCTGAGCAAGAACAAGACCCTGTCTCTACTAAAAATACAAAAATTAGCCAGGCATTGTGGTGGGTGCCTGCAGTCCCAGAGACTCAGGAGGCGGAGGTAGTAGGATCACTTGAACCCAAGAGTTTGAGGTTGTAAGCTAGGTTGATGCCATATACTCTAACCTAGGCAACAGAGTGAGACTCTGTCTCAAATAAAAGATAAACAAACAAAAATTTGGGAAAATTCACAAGAGAAGGAATGAATATAAGTGACCAAATTATATTTTAAAAAATTTCAACCGTAGGCTTGGTGTGGTGGCTCACCCCTATAATCCTAGCACTGGAGGCTAAGGCAAGTAGATTGCTTGAGCACAGGAGTTCAAGACCAATCTGAGCAAGAGCAAGATCCCATCTCTAAAAACATATCCATGCATTGTGGCAGGTGCCTGTAGTCCCAGGCACTTGGGAGACCTGAGCAAGAGGATCACTTGAGCCCAAGAGTTTGAGGTTGCTGTGAGCTGTGATGCCACAACACTCAACCAAGTGCAACAAAGGGTGACTGTGTCTCCAAAAAAAAAAGTTTCAATTCTGTAGATATTTAATAAAGAAAATAACTTAAAAAGCAAAGAAGTGGCTTTTTTTTTTTTTTAACTTTTCAAGTTGTAGATTTTAGAAGTTAATTCTCAGAGCTGGCACAGTTTCTATCAAATAGGCCCTGTCCCACATGGCAAGTTGATATATGAATTTGTACAATTCTGTTGGGAAGCAGTTTGGCAGGAAGGTAGTCTTAAAATGTTTATAATTAAATTTTTTTTTTTTTTTGGCGACAGAGTCTTGTTCTGTCTCAGGCTAGAGTGCAGGGGTGTCACTATAGACCACTGCAATCTCAAGCTCCTGAGCTCAAGCAATCTTCTCACCTCGACCTCCCAGAGTACTGGAATTAGAGGCCTGAGTTTCCAGACTCAGCCCTTATTAATTCTACTTTTGAGAACCTATCCTAAATTAATGTAGAAGTACAGATAAAGCTTTGTGGTCCATGTTATTAATTATAGAATTATTTATGATGATTGGAACAAATTAGAAAACACTTTAAAATAGAGATGAATATTTTACCCAGGTAGTAGAGTACTGTGCACATGACATTTAAAAATAATTGTAAATTATGTGAAGATACATTTTTTAAAAGCAGGATATAAAATTATATATTTTAATTATATTAAAAGTAACATCAAAACAGGTAGAGAATAGATCTCAAAAGGGTAATACTTGTCTCTGTTCATGGGTGATTTCCTTTTCATGTCTGTTTTTTTCCAAAGTTTCTTCAATGAGCACATAATTAAAATGAATTAAATTATTTGATAAGAAGATAGGGACAGTGGAGGCTAACTTGGCAGCGCTCCCCAGACTTCCACAAAGCAAGTGCCCCACAGAAGAAAGTGGACATGTTTACTCTTTCCCCTTCCCTCCTTCTGCTTGGTCTCCCTCAGTTTCTTTTGTGGCAGCTCAGGGTTGCCTGGGACACACTGAGAGATGCAGGCCATTGTATTGTGATGTCCTTATTGGAGTGTTGGCCAGGAAACACAAGTCTTTGGGCGGGGTTGAGGTTAGTTTAGTAGAGCAACTTGAGTTTCACTTTGAAGCCTGTTGATTTGGTCAAAGGGTACTCTTGCCTTGCAGTGACCTAATTAAAATACTCCATTCCTGTGAAATAGTGTCCATTAGGCTTTAAAAAAGGAAAATAAACAGATGTTAATAGAAGCTCCTGCTTGTTCACTGTTGGTATTGATTGGCAATGAGATTTTTCTGACTAGAAATTCTTCTTAAAGTTTGCTACCCAAGGATTCTTTTAACTTTACTTATTCTACCAAAAGAGGCAAGACTTGCTTGGCAAGGGGAAAGGATTAGTGTTATCAGAAGGTAATCAGGAGTGATTAGGAGCTCTGGCTGCTGTCCTGTTAGATCTGCTGGCTAATCCCAGCTCCACCATTTCTTGGCAGCATCACTTTGGGCAAGCCACTGAACGTTCTAGGCCTCAGTTTCCTTATCTATAGCATAGGGATTGAAACCATCTCTACCTCACAGAATGTAAAGAATGAATGAGATAGTGAATGGTATGGGGGCATGTAGTAAGTGCTCAATAAATGGTGGTGCTGGTTGTTAATAATACTGTCTTTTTTTAGAACCCTCAAAATTGATAGGATCTTCCTGAGCCTTCTGGGAAGGTCTGGGAAGTTATAATGAGAAGTTCTCTTCCTGGAGCCCAGCCTTGAAAGAACAGTGGAAAAGTGGTGATCCTGAGGGCAGATGATCCTGTCACTCGATTTGAGGTTTTTGTAGGGAAAGTCCTGCCACTGGAGAGAGTGACAGAGAACTCACAAACCCAAAGGAGAAGCAGCCTCGGATAGAGTTTGTTGAGTCAACCCAGCTTCAAAGCTTGCTTGTTCTAATTACCGCTCTGTAGCTTTGGGCATATCCCTGCAGCCTCAAGAGCCTCAGTTTAAGTACAGAATATCTGCCCTGTAGAGTTAGTAGAGGAATAAGTAAGAAATATAAAGTGCTTGGCATGCTTCCTTGGCAGAATTCACTCGACTAGTTGCACTGCTTATTGTGATTTTTATGGTGTAACTACCGATTGAGATCAAGAGGCACAGTGTGATATAGTCATAGAGTGGGGGGGGGTCTGGAGTGAGACTCTGAGTTTAAATACCATTGCTAGCATTCACTAGCTTTAGGACTCTGGGCAAATAACTTCTCCGTCCTTCAGCTTCCTCATCTGTAGAGTGGGGATAATAATAGTATCCCTTTCATGGAATTATTGAAGGGACTAAATGACTTCATACATGTAAAGTGCTTGCAGTCCTGGTGAGAGCAGAATAGACAACAGTAAATTGTCATTAGTGCTGATATGGACAGATGGCTCTGCGAGAGCCTGTCCTGTTAAAAGAGCACACTTGGCAAGGAATGTAACATATCAGCCTTGCCCCCAGCATCACCTCCTCCTGGGCAGTCTCACTTGTTGCCTCAGATCCTGGTGCAACTTCCTCTTCTGAAAATCCTGTGGGATCTTGGGCCCTTTTTATCACATTCCAGTCTGTCCCACTGCCTATCCTTGTAGAGGTCACTGTCTGTGACCCAGTCTCTCTCTGTTCATTTCACTTGCAGTCCACGTTGTGAACCAGTCCCTACGGCCCCATCTCATTACATTTCTTCTCTGTCCTAAAGGTCTGCCACCCACCTAGGCCCAGATCACTTGAAGGTGTGGTCCCTGGAGGCTAAGCGTTACCCTAGGTCTTGCTGAGGCTTGTTTGGCCCCCACCCCGACATAAACACAGAGTTGGAAAACATATTCAAAGCTAGATTGGGTAGATAATACAATTCCCGGATACTACTATAGCTAACATACATAACACATTTGACTGGTTTACTCTAATATTCCTATGATAAGGCCAAGGGCCAAGCCTCAGAAAACCTAAAGTCTGAGCATCTGGGCTACATCTTCCCATAAAACTTAGTCCTTTTGGCACAATTTCTGCTGTTTAGACCTGTGGCCTTCTGGATCCTTGAGTGTGGCCTTTTGACAGAATCTAAATCTTACAAAACAAATCCTTTTGATAAACAGATTTGTATTATGAAGTTTGGATGTGGTCAAGGGACCGCAGTTGGGGATCTGGAGGGCCATGTGTGGCCCTAAGGCCACAGGTTCCCCACCCCGCCCTAGCTCTTGCCACATGACACTGTCATTTCAGGTGTTATTTCAGATGTCCTCTCTGCGCCTGTAGGTAGATGTTTTTGGATAAAGCTACACTCTCCATAATCTGACCTTTACCTATTTGTTGAGACTTTTCAGAGTAACTTGTAACTTGTTATTGTAGTATAACATATATCCAGAAAAATGTACAAGCCACTAGTGTACAGGTAAATGAATTTCACAGAATGTCAAGTAATTAGCGCCCAGATTAAGAAATAGGATGGTGGGTGGTGCCTGTGGGTCACAAGTAGGGTGCCGGCCCCCATATACCAAGGGTGGCGGGTTCGAACCCAGGCCCAGCCAAACTGCAACAAAAAATAGCCAGGCATTGTGGTGGGTGCCAGTAGTCCTAGCTACTTGGGAGGCTGAGGCAAGAGAATTGCCTAAGCCCAGGAGTTGGAGGTTGCTGTGAGTTGTGACGCCATGGCACTCTACCAAGGATGACAAAGTGAGACTCTGTCTCTACACACACACACACACACAAAGTAGAATAGTACCAGCACCTGCAGAGTTCCTTTGTGTCTTCTTCCAGTCACTCCTCCTGCTCTTGCCCTGTCTCAGCCATGCTAATCACAGGGCCTACTCCCACCTCCGCACCCTGGTCTCTCTTGCCCTCCTGCCTGTGCATGTGCTGTTTCCTTGGATTTCCAGGCCTCACCTAGCCCATCAAGGGCAGGTATCAGCTGCCCTTGATGGGCTAGGTCTACTTCCATTGTACTTTCCTCCTGTGTTTTGTAATTGTTTACTGGGAGCTCCCTGAGGACAGAGACTGTCTGAGTCACCAGTCTCCCTGGCACCCAGTACCTGGCTGGCGTAGAACATGCTTCAGAAATGCTTGCTTATTAATAGCACTGTTGGTCTAAAATATTTGAAGTCACCTTTCTCTCTCCTTTATCTTCTCTGACCCTGCTCCAAGCTTGTATTAATTCCTTGTCTACCTTCCTAAACCATTCTTCGTGGCCCATCTAGCTTTTCTCAAAACATATTAGCCTTTTCTGAGTCTCCTGTATGCTTCCATGCTCCCCCTCACTTTTGCTTACGGCTGTGCTCGTGCGCCATCCACACCTGTCCCACATCCCACACCCCACACACTGGCCTGCTGAGTGTGGGAGTTCTTCGTGGCACCACATTTCTGCTCCCAAATTTTAGGCTGCAGCCATCCAGTGATTTACTCCACAGAGAGCGTTCTCTGTGCCCACCCCCCGCCATAGTCCTCAGTTGCTATTCTGCAGGTTTTGTTTTAGTCAAGAGTCAGATTGATTTTATCCTTTGCCTATATTATATTATCTTATGTTTTATACTTCATGAGTTTTTCTTCTTCAAGAACATTGGTTTCCTTTAATATATTTGCTTTTTTTTTTTTTTTTGAGACAGGTCTCTCTCTGTTACCCAGGCTAGAGGACAGTGGGGCCATCATAGCTCACTGCAGCCTTGAACTCCCTGGCTTGAGCGATTTTCCCACCTCAGCCTCTTCAATAGATGGGACCACAGGCACGGGCTACTATGCCTACCTATTTTATTTTTTTCAGAGACAGAGGCCTTACTATGTTGCTTAGGCTGATCTTAAGAACTCCTGGCCTCAAGTGATTCTCCCACCTCTGCCTCCCAAAGCTCTGGGATTACAGACATGAGTCATCATACCTGGCAATATGCTTGCATTTTTATTTTTTAAATTAAAAAAAATTTTTTTTGAGACATAGTCTCACTCTGTTGCCCCAGGCTAGAGTGCCATGGCATCAGCCTAGCTCATAGCAAACTCAAACTTTTGGGTTCAAGTGATCCTCTTGCCTCAGCCTCCTGAGTAGCTGGGACTACAGGCACCGACCACAATGCCCAGCTAATTTTTCAATTTTTTTGGAGAGATGGGGTCTTGTAGTGATCCACCTGCCTTGGCCTTCCAGAGTGTTAGGATTATGGGCGCAAACCACTGTACCTGGCCTATCCTTGCATTTTTAAAAAGGATTTCATATGTATCACTGAATCATATCCATTTACTCATTTATTCATCTATCCACCCATGACATCTGTGCCAGGCCCTGTGCTAAGTGCTGGAAAGTCAGAGTTCAGAGACGTTTACTGCCCTTCAGAAACTCACAAACAAATGGGGAGAGAGAGAGAAGGAGAAACATTATCAAATTATTATAAGATAATGTCAGTCTTGGATGAGACAAGGCTTATTAACACAGGGATCAAGAGAAGGGCACCAGAGTCAGCTATGTGGTTTTGGTTACATTATTTAAACTTTCTAGTTCTGCACTTTGGTGTCTTTATCTGTAAAATGGGTAGAATGTGTGACTTCTTTTTTTCTCAGTAAGTTGTTAGAAAATGAAGAGAAAAATAGAGCTTTCACAAGGTTGTTGAGGGCTTGTTCTTTTTTTTTTTTTTTTTTTTTTGAGACGGAACCTCAAGCTATCCCCCTGGGTAGAGTGCCATGGCATCACAGCTTATAGCAACCTCCAACTCCTGGGCTAAAGCGAGTCTCCTGCCTCCGCCTCCCAAGTAGCTGGGACCACAGGCGCCCGCCACAACGCCCGGCCATTTTTTGGTTGCAGCCATCATTGTTGTTTGGTGGGCCCAGGCTGGGGATTCGAACCCAGCCACCTTAGGTGTACGTGGCTGGTGCCTTAGCCGATTAAGCCACAGGCGCTGAGCCAAGCTCTGAAATTCTATATTCTGCTTTGTCTAGTCTATTGTTGAAGCTTTCTACTGTATTTTGAGTTTCCCTAAGTGACTCTTCCATTTCTTTAAGTTCTGATATATCCTTTCATATGTTATCTCTTCAGTGACTTTTTCATTTTTCATTCATGTCCTGAAATTTTTTTAGCTTCTTTGTGTTGGTTTTCAACTGTCTCTTTAATTTCATTCATCTTATTATTCTGAATTCCATTAATGACATTTTGACAATTTCTTTTTGGTTGGTATTCATTACTGTAGGTCTTTTGTAGCTCTCTTGAGGGTGTCAAATTAGCCTATTTTTTCATATTGTCAGAGTTCTTTTTTTTTTTTTTTTTTGAGACAGTCTCCCTATGTCACCCTTGGTAGAGTGCCATGGTGTCTCAGCTCACAGCAACCTCAAACTCTTGGGCTTAAGCAATTCTCTTGCCTCAGCCTCCCAAGGAGTTGGGATTGCAGGCACCTGCCACAATGCCCAACTATTTTTTTGTTGCAGTTGTCATTGTTGTTTAGCGGGCCTGGGCCAGGTTCAAACCTGCCAGCCTCAGCGTATGTGGCTGGCACCATAACCACTGTGCCATGGGCGCTGAGCCCAGAGTTCTTTTGCTGTTTCTTTTTCTCTGAAACCTCTTCTCTCAGTTCAGCGCAGATAGGCTTTAAGCGCACCTGCTGTCCTTTCCTAGGAATTCTCCTATTTAGTGAGAAGAGGTGTCCTATTCCGGGAGATTGATCTGCTAAGAGAGGGGTGGATGCACTGCAATCTGGTGGCATAGCTGTTGTACATTACTCTATTTCCTTGTGATTGTAACAGTCCAAGCTGGTGCTGGAGGATCTTCATGTGGAGTGGTAAGTTGGTCCCTAGGCCACTATTGGAAGCTTCGGAAGGGGGCTAGGTGAGTGCCTCTCCACAGAAGTAGACGTTGTGAGAGATTGTTCTGCCCGTATCACCCCAGAGCAGTGGCAGTGACTGATTGGTGAGGCTATTTAAATGGTGGCTTCAGGTGTCAGGGCTGTGGTTATTTGCTCCACCCAAGTCTAGGTGTAATGATGATACGTGATGGGGTGGGGAAGGTGGCTTGTGGCTATTGGGTCTATGGTGGTAATCTGGACTGCAGGCATGGTGTAGTGTGGTGCTGTGGGGGCATGGCTTGCCGGCCTATGCCAAAACCAAGGAACATGACTCACCATTGGTGCACAGGGCCATGGGGGCATGGATCTTGGCACAGTTGCACCAGGCCAGGGGGCTTGTTCTGCTGGTCAGTGTGTGGGACCATATCAGTGTGGCCTGACAGCTAGCCTACAAGACCACAAGGCATGGCCTGCTGCCCAGAGTGCAGGTGTGTAGGCGTGTTACCCATTAGGTGCATAGGGCTGGGGGCGTGGCCTGCTGTATGGTGAGCGGGTCTACATGGATGTGGACCTCTGGGTGGCATGTGAGGCCAAGGGCCTTACTCCTCCATTTGGTACAAGGTTAGACCTTGGTGGTGGTATATGGAGTTGAAGGGTCTTGTTTCATTGGTCAGTGTGTAGGGCCATGTAGGCTGGGCTGCTGGATGACTAGAAATCTTTTTTTACACAGGTCTCACTGCAGCTGCCATGTTTGACCTCTGGAGTGCCATCAGTGCCTGCTCTGTTTGAGTTCCTTGGTGAGGGATCGCTCAGTTCCCAGTCAGCAGCATGTGAGAAGGTCTGTTCTCCCTGCTCCCTCCTCAGCCAGGCAAGTGGCAGTGTGTAGGCATGTGCCTCTGGTCCAGGTGCTCTGGACTGAGAGCTCAGAGTAGCATCAGCTGCAGAGACCCATAAACAGAGACCAGGTGGTCCTGCTGCACCTGTTTTCTGATTCAACTTCACTGTACAGTCTCTAAGTAGTTCCCAGTCAGTACAGAGGCCTGTGGTGGTGATAAGGGGCCCCTCACAGCTTCAGTCACGGTGCCTGCAAGGGATGTGGTTCTTTGTTCTTTATCTCCTCCTCACATGCAGGCCTACCCCCCAGGTACCTTCCAATGACGGTTGGTGTCCCTGAGCCCTCACTCTGTCTCTCCTCACTTCTCTGGTAATTTACAATGCTCTCTCCAGGAGTTCTCATCCACAGTTCAGCAGCTACTTGCAACTCTCAGTCCTTTCCTTTAGGTTGGGTGGGGGGTACTTCTGGTCTGCCATCTTGGCCCCACCTGCTTACTAGTTTTTTAATCTTGTTTTATAAAAACCTTTAAAAAACTTCTGAATTGAACATAATATGAGCAGCATTATGCCCAATTTTTTTCTATGAAAATATGTTATATACTTATATTTGCTTCACTTTTTGTATAGTATCACACACATTAACCAGAAATTTAACATCCAGTAACCCAAACCTTAGTGAAAGCTTGGGAAACAAAAAATCTTGACTTGCCTGTCAGAAGCATTTATCTCGTTTGCGTTTTCCTAATTTATTTTGGCAGCTTACTTAGATTCTAGTTATTATTTCAGCGATCACAGACAGGAAGCAATTTCACATAAAAAGTTATTATTGCAAACAAAGAAAGAAGATAGAGTAAAGACATTCCCGAGAGAGGAACGGGTCAGTGGAGAAAGACCTTAAGAACTCCTTAGTGGTTTCCTTTGGGGGAGGCTGGTTTGAGAGAGGGTTTAGAGGGAGGTGCAGACGTCGGGGGGATGATTGATACACAGGATGGACAGGTTTCCTGCTGTCCTTTCCTCTGATTGGTCGCTGGCTTCTCCACCCCTAGGAACCGCCCCCTAGGGTGGTTCTGCCACCTGCAGATGCGGTCCCTGCCTAACAAAGTCATGGGCAAATTTTCCAGATATTGCTCATTCCCTTCTTTAGCAGCATGCTATCTCATCTTGATTTGTGTGTGTGTGTGTGTGTGAGAGATAGAGTCTTATTATGTAGCCCTCAGTAGAGTGCTGTGACGTCACAGCTCACAGCAACCTCCAACTCCTGGGCTTAGGTGATTCTCTTGCCTCAGCCTCCCAGTAGCTGGGACTATAGGTACCTGCCACAACGCCCGTTTTTTTTCTTTAGTTGTTGTTGTTGTTGCAGTTCGGCCGGGGCCAGGTTTGAACCACCACGCTCAGTATATGGGGCCAGCGCCCTACTCACTGAGCCACAGGCGCCGCCCTCATCTTGATTTTTAAACATTCCCTAAATGATTCTTTTTAGGACAATTAGTCCTGTGTTACAATGGCCTAGCATGTCCAATGAATTACTCTATGCCTAATGGACATGTTTGTATGATGGTTTTTCTGAGAACTTTTTCCATTGCTCGCTCACCTGCAACCAAAATCTGTGCCTGAAGACCATTTTGCAGGGTGGCTCATGCAGATGTCCTGCGTCCTTAGAACCTCCGGTTTGGTGGTTACATGGAGGCACAGCTCGCCCCATTAGCATGGCAACCCCCCATCCCACCACCCACTCCTGTATCTTTAAACCTGACCTCAAAACTGTCATCGGGGCTGCTGTCCTTTGGGCACAGCTCTTCCCTGTGGGAATCTTTATGCCAATAAATGCGGCTGCTTAACTAACCTTAGTCTCCCCGTGACTCTTTCTGACCCACCCCAAGACCCTAACGATTCTAATATATAGCCAGTATTGAGAAATACTGTTCTAGGAAACTGTTCCCAAACTTTTCTTATATTGCTTGAAAGTTATCTGGCCTCTTCTGTTTCTTGGTAAATCTGATTAGATCTTCAGTTTAAGAACTCCCAGAATCCCTCCAAATCATCAGCTTTGCCATTACAGGCCTATGAAGCCTGCTTAAATGTAACTGTGTATCTGCCAGAATGCCCACTAACGCCATCTCTGTTGATCCCGGAAGTATTTCAAGGACATAAAGAAAGCTGATGTTACGGTCTCCATGTTACAGTTTGGTGCATAGAAAAAAGCCAGCTGACTACAGCTTCCTAATCTCAGGTTGATGGATGGATTTGGGAGCGTTTTAGCCTATAGGGAAAGACTGAGGCAAATTAATAAGCAATGAGTTTATTTGGGCAAAGTTTGGGGACTGCAATCCAGGGACCGTAAATTCAAGTTGTCCTGCATTACACCCCTATTAGCAGCAGTTACAAGTAGATTTTTAGAAGGAAAAGAAGAGGCAGTTGCTAAGTTATTTACTAAGAATTTACGTTAAAATAACATAAGCTAGGCTGGGAATGGTGGCTCATACTTGTAATCCTAGCACTCTGAGAGGCTGAGGCAGGAGGATTGGTTTGGGCCAGCAATTGAGACCAACCAGGCTGAGCAACATAAGGAGACCTCATCTATACAAAAAATGCAAAAAGTAGTCAGGTGTGGTGGAACATGCCTATATTCCCAGCTCCTTAGGAGGCTGAGGCAGGAGAATTGCTTAAGCTCTGGAGCTTGAGGCTGCAGTGGGCTGTGATAATGCCATTGCACTCTAGCCTGGGCAACAGAGCAAGACCCTTTATCTAAAATTATAACAACAACAACATCATAAGCTATCGTTTGCTATATTCTTCTTTATATCACAAATTCTGGGTACATAAAGATACTGGATGAAGCAGCTAATTAGAACAAAATACTGGTAAACAATTGCCCCCAGCCATGGAGGCAGGAATGAAATGGGGGTTTGGGGGTGGGACTTAAGTTCCATACTCAAGTTTCTCTCCTTGGTAAATTTTGAATACCTCACACAGCTCAAACTTCTCTGAGCAATTTTTATTTTCTCAAGGGGACCTCTGAGCTTCCTGAAATTACATGCATTGTGCAAGTGAATATATTTTTTGGTGGGGGGTGGTAATGGTGGGAGGTTTACTCATAGTTTTCTTTCTTTTTTTTTTTTATTAAGTCATAGCTGTGTACATTAATACAGTCATGGGGTACAGTGTGCTGTTTTTATATGCAATTTGAAATATTTTCATCAAACTGGTACTCATAGTTTTCATTGGGTGGGCTCTCAAAAGGGTCTATTGCCCCAAACAGGATAAATGGAAAGGACATGGGATTTGGACCCAGGGGGAAAATTATCCAAGTGTTTCTGGCTATGTGATTGGATATGAGGGAGCCTTGGGGCAGCTGTTGCCTGGGCTGTTCAGCTGATCTGGCTTTCCCTACTTTAGGGCCTTGACGCCTTGTAAGGGTGATGGATAGTGTGACCTGAGGCCAGGCAGACAAACTGCTGCCCACCACCAAAAATAATTCAGGCCCTTGTGTTGTTATCTTCCACGGTGTTTGTGATTTTAGTGGGAGGGACTCCCTGGTTCTCTATAGGCTCCAGTGATTCCTACTGTTTTACAAGCACAAGGTTCAAAATTTATATTAGGCCCACTTCCAGTATCCTCCCTTAGATCTTCTCATCATTCAGGCCTCAGCACAAATGTCTCCTCTTCTGAGAGGTCATCCTTGGTCATCCTAGGTCAGTGGCACCCAAAAGATGTAAGATGTGAGTCACAATGTCATTTTAAATTTTCTGATAGCTACATTTTAAAAAAAAGACAAAAGGAAACTGGTGAAATTGACTATCAAACAATTTTCTTTAATCCAATATGCCTAAAATATCATTCAACAGATAATCAATATAAAAATTATGACTGGAATGTTTTTCATTTTTTTTTCAGTAAGTCTTCAACATCTAATGTGTATTTTACACTTAACAACACATCTCATTTTGGACTAATCACATTTCAAATGCCCCACAGATGTGTGTAGGTGAATGGCTTCCATACTGGATAGCTTTTATGAGATGTACCATAATCTACAGTTATCTTACTGGGTGTGGTGGTCGGTGCTTTTAGTTCCAGCTGCTGGGGAGGCTCAGGCAGGAGGATCACTTAAGCCCACGAGTTTAAGGTTGCTTTGAGCTAGGCTGATACCATGGCACTCTAGCCT
>CAUYQV010065118.1:0-47705 GCA_963574575.1 Galagoides demidoff | reverse complement strand
AGAAGAATAACAAGACAGAAGATGAAGAATTTCAGATGGTCCTTGATTTATTATAGGGTTACATTCAGACAAACCCTTCATGAGTTGAAAATATTATTAAATCGGCTCGGCGCCTGTGGCTCAATCGGCTAAGGCGCCAGCTGCATACATCTAAGGTAGCGGGTTCGAATCCCCAGCTCGGGCCCGCCAAACAACGATGATGTCTGCAACCAAAAAATGTCCAGACGTTGTGGAGCGCCTGTGGTCCCAGCTACTTGGGAGGCAGAGGCAGGAGACTCACTTTAGCCCAGGAGTTGGAGGTTGCTATGAGCTGTGATGCCATGGCACTCTACCCAGGGGGATAGCTTGAGGCTCCGTCTCAAAAAAAAAAAAAAAAAATTATGAAATCAAAAACATGCTATCAACTTACAATATATTCAACTTCTGATGAGTTTATCAAAATGTAAACTCATCAGAAGTTAAGGAGCATAATGAATATATATTGTAAGTCAAGTCTTCATAAATTGGGCACCCTCTGTATCTAGAAAACCCAAATAGTACCATAAAGTAGCCAGACCTAATATACAACTGTAGAATGAACACTCACCCCAACAGAATTCTTAGAGCACATGAAACATTTTCTAGGACAAACAATAAGCCAGGTCATAAAACAAGCCTTAATCAATTAAAAAGGATTGAAATAATACAAAGATTTTCTCCAACATAATGAAATTGAAAATCAGCGTACAGGTGACAGAAGAATTAGCAAATACTTTGAATAATAGGCAAGATTCATAAATGATAGAGAAACCATGTTATATGACTTGAAAGAACTGAGACCAGTTTAGCCTATTACAGAGACTAATTTGGATAGCAGAGATAGGAATGGGGTAGCATGTAATAGTTACGTCTAAAAAGCTGGTCATTTATAACAAGTATATTTATATGTGCTCTTCCTAACAACACAAGCAAGGCCAGTGGATGGAAGTTAAAACACAAAATAAGGATGAATATTCTAATAGTACTTTTCAGTAAGAATGAGGCAATATTGTTCTTTCTTCCTTCCTTTCTCTCTTCTCCTCTCCCCTCCCCTCCCGTCCCCTCTCCCCCCTCCTTTCTCTCTCAATATCTCTCTCAAAATCTCTCTCTCTCTCTCTCTCTGCTTTCTTTTTATGGGGTCTTGCTGTGTTCCCTGGGTGGGGTATAAACTTCTGAGCTCAAGAGATCCTCCCACTTCATCCTCCAGAGTAGCTGGGGCTACAGGTGTATACCATTGCACCAGCTATACTTTTATATATCGTGTCCTTTAAAATGTATTTTTAAAATCTCCATGTAAGAAAGTCAAGCAATAATTTATAATATTGTTTAGAGAAAGTTCCATTTCCAGAAAGCTACAGAATTATAAAGTATATAATTCCTGTAAAGTATCTGTTCTCAAAAAGTGAAGGAGAAGTCTTAGTAACAGGAGAAGCTTGGAGTTAGAACTTAGAACCAGATTACCCATCTCATGTCTTTCTCAACAAAATAATCCACCACCACCCAACAAATGTAACAGTCTTCTAACTAAATGCTTCTGCAACTTCCTTATAGTTTGGAACTTTTCTTAACTTTATCAAACCATGCCTTAATTGCCTGAAATTCTGGGGAGTCATAGAGCCACTATTTCTCCTAAGTCATGTTCTAGTCATATAAACTGAAATATTCAAATAGCTAATTCAGATATTTGGAATGTTAAAGTAATTCAGATATTTGGGTGCCCAAGGATACCTCCAGTAAGTTATCTCATAAGTTGTGAACATTGCCACTTAAAGATCCACTCAGAGACTAAAGAACCTTCTGTGGGGGAAATCGAGCAAGTGCTGATACTATGTACAATTTTGTGTATACACAGAAAGGACTGAAAATTATAAATTTGTTTTGTTACATGGTCTTAAGTGCTGTATTTCTCTACATTAAGTAAATGTTTTTATGACTTGAGAGAGTTTTCAAAAAAGATTTTAATAAGAAAATTTATTCCGCTTGCTATATGCCCCCAGAATATAAATTATGCTATAGGAGTAATTTAGGGATACTCTTTCATACCCTAGAAGTTTGCTTATCATAGTGTTTTTCCAGGAAACTAATTGATACTTTTATTATTTAGAAAAACAAAACATGATTTTATTATAATACATAACCTGTGCACATTCAAGAAATGTAAAATAAACAAGAAAAAGATGTTTCATTTGTAATGCTTCTTATAGTGTTAACATCCTTAATCATAAATGAACTCTTAGAAGTCAGTAACAAAGAGACTAATACAAGGGAAATGAAAATAAAAGGAGCAGAGAAATACAAATGACTAATATATGAAGATGATCTAGCTTAACATTCAGGAGTGAAAAAGCAATTTCTTTGTAGCATATTATCAGTGATGCAGAGTTTTAGGAAGTAAAAAACACTCAAACACTGGGAAAATTTACTCCAGCTATGGGAAGTTTACTTAAAATTTAGAAATTTTGCATACTTTGCCCCAGCAGTTCCAATCCACAGCAATTATTTCAACAAAGTAGTTGGATGGGGGTGGCGCCTATGGCTTAAGGAGTAGAGCACCAGCCCCATATACCAGAGATGGCAGGTTCAAATCCAGCCCTGGCAAAAAATAAAATAAAATAAAAAACAAAACTGCAAAGTAGTTGGATAGATTCAATGTATATAATAAGCATGTTCTCACACGGAGCATGTGTAGCTAATATGTCAACTCCCCCTAAAACTACTTATGGGTCTGTTTGTTTAATACGAAAAATAGATTAGGGAGTAGGATTAGAAATAAAAAAGGCACTTAAGTAAAAATGCTATATTTTACAATTTCTGTGTCCTCTGAATTGTTGGAAAAGATCATTTGTTAATGATTCAGTTTTAAATTTACCCTGTGAAAGTAAAAATTATAAATATAAGCCCCTCCTACCTACAGAAGCACTGTGATGAAGCCCTTTTAATTCCGCCATCCTGGGCTGCTGTGTGCAATGTCTCAGTCATTCCAGCTCAACAGCAACAGTGACAACAATCATCATGACTAGTTATAATTCACTTCAATGACACTCTAGGTCACTTTCCAAAAATGAAGTTTCCCAGTCTAGGTTTTTTTTTTTTTTTTAATCTACAAAGAGTGTCCACTGCAACACATGTAAGTGAGGAGTCTCTGCACATTTTGAAGACTATGGTTGGATTTGGGGGAAGCTGGTGGTAGAAATAAGGACAGATTTCCTTTTTAGTCATCACAGTCATACTGCCAAAGTAGCAGGGAACCTCTGAATGAGATTACTGCAGCACATCATTCATTCTCCTAAGGACAGGTACCATTCTTGAGATTAAAAACAAAGATGACAAAAGTGTCCCTTGTTGGAACTGTCACCTCCAAGGATGTTGCAATTAAGATATAAATTAGGGGACTTCATAGGAAGGGGGATAGTCACAGTGATGTCATCTGTACTCAAGTTAGCTGCAAATATGTCTGTCTTTCTCTCCTCCCGAACACTTCAAAGCCCTTCTTCTGCCTTCCTTCCTTGGGTAATACAAAATTCTTTACTTCACTGTAAGCTTCTGTTGCTCTATTTGTCTAAGTCCCATGCTCTTTATGAGAGCATCCAAAACCCATACATGATGGCTGCTGGGAATAAAAAGTTGCACACACCAGCCCAAGAATCCCCCAATGTTGATGAGCCAGTATAAAGACAGGCACAAATTAGTGTTCTCTTTAAAATTTCCTTTGCTTTTTAAATGTTCATTTTTGAAATACCTTTTTAAAATTTCAAATGCAGAACATAGAAGCAGTCTTTCTATTCTCATTTCTCTATATAGGACAGTTAAGACTTTGCCATGCCCTTCCAGACAATTCGCTTTTCATATTATAGATTATATATTCATTCTAGATTTTATCATGTAGCAATATAAAAATATGTACACATACAGAATGTTGTTTTAACATTCTGTTAAAATAATAATTTTATTTTATTATTTTACAAAATAAAATTACAAAATATTATATTACAAAATAACAAATTCTTGTAACACAAAGAAGTATTAGCTGTCAGAATAATGTCATTCCCTATATATAATTCATATTTTTGTAATTAACCATTAACATTTCAGGTAGGCAAACTGGAGGCATATGCACACACCTTTGTAAACAGGCAATTAGTTGATGATTATAGAATGCTATAATTTTAAATACCAATTTAAAAGACTCTAAAACATTCCCACAGCAGAATGGTTTTTCAGTGTTGAAATTACGTTCATGTTGCATTAATTGATGTCCTCAAAGTCTAGCATTTAGCTTGTCTGGTTTACCTATAAGATGTTAATTTTGCACATCAGGAATATCTGCACAAATCTGGGTGCAGCAACTTGATTTCTCTGTTTTATAACCATGATTCACCAATTTAGATAGCACTCTGAAGTAATAGAAATGAGGAAGTTATGGTATATTATCTCTTTTAATGATAGGCAAAATGAGAAATCTAAACTCTATTTATTGTCTTTTCTAATATATATAGCTAAATATTTATATGTTTTTCTATTAATTTTCTACCAAATATTTTCAGAGAGGTCTATTTATAATCAAATCCACTAGAAATGAATGTTCACTGCTTACTAAACTTTCTTTGTACAACTTGATATTATTTTTTACCTTGAATGTGTTGTGTATTTTTTGCACTTTTTCCCAAACACATTTGGTATCATACAAGCAAAGCTATTAAATGATTATAACAATGGAATTCTTAACATATTTTGCTTCATAAAAAATCTCTGTTCCTTAAAGTTCATATAAATAAAATTTCATAAAGGATATATTTTTGAGATGCTTAGTAGATGTTTTGCTGGACGCAAAGAATTACTTGAGTATAAGGATGGTTTCCTATTTATGTGTGGGTTAAATACTTAAAACTGTAACATCTGTCTTCTAAAGAAAGTCCTCCCTGGGTTGAAACATTCCATTGATAATCTTGGCTTTTTCTGTTATGTGTAAGAATTACCAACTTATTTTCCATGGGATGTGGCATGTCACTGGTAATTACTGTTCTATTCTTCCTCCACGGGCAAGTGGGTTCCTATCTAGCACCTACAGCAAGGGGGCCAGAGGCAGGAGTCCTCTGGTATTCATGCCTAATGGATGGAGTAAGTCACAGGGACACATCACTTCTATACCACATGAAGATATCACGATTTATTATTTTAGAGATGGATATGGCAATATTAGATGAAGAAGCACTTTTTTAAAAGCACTAGGAGAATGGGGATTATAGTTAACATTTTACAAAAATCTTCCAGCAGGATAATTTGAAGAAAAAAATGCTCAAAAACATAATGCCCCAATCTTTTTAATAAACTGTACTTTCTCCTTGACTATTTAACTAGTGAAAATGGACATGAAAATATCTTAGCTTCCATCTGAATCTTCATAAGAAAATGTAGATTAAAAAACACTAAAATCACATTTTTTAGTCACTTACATTAAATGTTTAGGTCACAGTTATAGTTTACTTAACTGATCTCTGTCTTTCATCAGTGGAAATACAGTATATCATATGGTCTGTAAATTTTTTTCCACTAATATCTTAGGGTAGGCCATGCCGGTTCAAGCCACATATGCTTTCCTTGTATTATTGATTAGTTGTTCATGACCCTTTGGTTGAGATTTGTGTGGTGGTGGTGTTTAAAGAGTACTTAGGAGAGTGTGTGTCACACACAATTGAAAAGTGGATATTATTTCTGGCCTTGGACCTAACCCAAGTTAATCATTACTACTTACTTACAGAAGAAAACAGTTTGCCGTAGTAAGCAGTGTGGGTTTTCTTTTTCCAAATGAGAGAAAATTGAAGTGATGCTCTTTACGTTGCTTTTTACAGAAAAGCGTAAGATCTGTTTACCTGGTTGAAATTCAGATTGTTTTATTATGGTGTCAATTCTTTGGTTTTGGCAGCACTTCTAACGCGTCTATTCACAAAAAAGACTGCCATCGTGAATGAATGCTAGTGTTGACACCACCTAACAAGCAGGGATTATGTGTTTACAGAAGAAGTAATATGATAGGTCAAGTATGAGAGGCACTTCTCAAGAGCACTTCAGCACATAATGAGTGACTGACTGGGAAGTGGGAGCTGCCACTCCGGCTCCCCGTGCTGATGCCTGCCTCTCTCCTCTCTTGATCATGCTCAGCTGCTCTGTTCTCATGTGGGGAATAATAGTAGAGTAAAGCTGCTTTTCTGTCTCATTTTTCTTGCTAATTTACACATTCAAGCCATTTTTTGTTTGCTACCCTTATTTGCTATTCCCTTTTGTCAAGGCACTGTTCTCTTTTTTGCCTCAGGCCTAAGAACTAATTTGAGCTTCTATAATTACTTCATGTTTTACACCTGTCTGCATATCACGCACCCCTTGTCTCTGTACTTAAGCTGTATATTTCCTTGCAGAAAAGCTAGTTCTCGTATACAAGGAGTCCTAAGTTTCTCCCTTCAGACTTCCTGCAGAAGAAACACAATTAAACTGTTGCGATATCCTGAGCAATGCGGCTGACCTTTGCAGTTCATGAAGGACAAATGAACGCTGTCTGCTCAGACAGTTTGTGTTAAGACATTGTTGGGCAGAGAGCCTGAGCTTTGTTCCTGGTGAATGAAGCAATGGTTGTAGTCATTTTAAAATCATTAAGACTCTGAATGCACAGTCTCATTCTGCAGTGTTTGCTCTACAGCTGCTCTTCTGCTTTAATAGCAGCTTATTAAATTTGGGTCAAGCGTACTCTGAAGAGAATCACAATGAAGAAACTGTTCTAAAAGTTACCTGCTTAAAAAAGGCAATTGATTAGATTTTTAACTTAAGTGACAGCTGCAATTCATTGCCTATTCTCTGTGATGTCCTGCAGCCCAAGCAGCCTTTTGTAATTTGGGCTTCATTTTGTAAGAGGTTTCCTGAATAATCCAGGGTCGCTTTCCACTCGGAGCCTGCTTCAATCCAATTAGGAGTTTAACAAGGGTCAAATTAAGGAGACTTTACACTTCATGTTTGCATCATTAGCCATAGACTGTTATGTGAGTGCATGGCTGTGTGTCAGGGAAGAGGGGGAACGGCTGCAGGATGGGACAGACACGAAGCTGTCATCCACCATGTGGTGTGCCCCTTCCCCGCCGGAGACTCAGCAGGCTAGCAACAACATTTCCAGTTGTCTTTGGGGGTTGTTGCCTTGTCAGATCAGCTGGCATACAGTTGTTGGGAGGTTACAGGTGCTGATCAGGAAAGTGTGGTTTTTTGCCTACTCTTTTCTCTTCTGGTAGCCTATTGTGATTGCACAAACGACTGGGGAGACATGAAGTTGAACCCTCTTGAGCCTTCATTATTTTTGATGAAATGACAAGTGTCTAGTTTCATCCTCTCACTCCTGCTCTTCCTGCCTTTTTAAAAAATAATAATAATAATAATTGTTTATGCTGCAACATATTATCATAGGCAGGGGAAACTAATGTTTTTAGGGAAAAAAGTTTGTTTAGAGGTCTTGCAAAGACCAGTTACCTAGAAAATAAAGAGTCCATGATAGTATTTTTAGAAATACATTACTTAGCTAACATTTTGTTTCATTTTCTCTAGACTGTCACGTTATATTTATGTTTGTTAATGTGGTTTATCTATATCATGCCACTGTTTAAAGAAAATGACCTATTTCAAAAAAAAAAAAAAATGACGACAAAATTCTGCTAATCAGTGATTCCATGCACGGGATATTGCTAGAAAACTGTTGCTGAGCCCCCTTGAGCAAAGCTTTTTGCTGCTACATACAAAGTAAAGATTTATCTAAAAATAACACTTTCATTGTTCCTTTCTTACCTCCTCAACCCATTAGTAGATACTTTAGTATCATGAGAGTTTTCATAGTTTAATCCCCTTTCAAAAGCTTTTCAGAATAAAAGCTCTAAATGGTCCTCAGTATTAATTTGATGTGACTTCTGTACAATATGGTTTAAAACTCTCAGAAGCACATTTTTACTGCTTACCCTTTTTCAACAGAGCAATGTGTGGAAAATACCAGCTGAAGGTTTAGTGGAATCTCTACTATGAGCCATTTTTGTTGCTTCCAAATAAGACGGATTTCAAATTTTAAAAATTATTATCACTGTTATATAACTGTTAATCTTCCAGAATATAATTTTAAAAATGCAGATGTCTCCTTAATATTGATATTTTTCAAAGCTGTATTTTTAGTCTCTGATTTGTTAAGAATTTAGAACAAGTAATAAAGTCAGCCTGCTACATGGTAATCAGGCTTGCTTATCTGCACTCGGTTATATCTTTGTTTCTATTTAGACCACTGTGGCTTCAAACACAAGGGCTTCTAGCACTCATAACCCCCTTTGCCCTTTTCATGTGTTTTGCTGCATTTGAAGACTCATCTGTCTTTTAAAAAATTAATATTCAGTAAATGTAATTCTTGCTTTCTACAAATCATGTAATACTGGACCTATATGTCCCAGGTTCCATTTCCCCAATTCTTGAGCAGCTAGAAATCCTCCAATATGAAGAGAGAAAAACCCCAACTACATCTTTTAAATTTTAGATTTCTTCTCTGAATTTTAATGTTCATGTTTTTCGAGAGTGTAGGTATTTGTGTGTGTGAGAGAGAGTATACACATGGGAACATCTTTAGACAGTGAAAATTGCAGTCATTCCTTGTAAAAATGTTTTTGAAGCACCTGTTAGTGCTAGATACTGAGCCAGTGAACCAGTAGAGAGCTCAAACAATACTGCCCTGCCCTCGGGAGCTGTAGTGGAACAGGAAGACAGGCGGAAATCAAGTAAGCACACAAGTCAATGTAAACTTCAGACTGCAAACATGCTCTTATTGGGGACTGTGAACTGTTCAGCAAGTTCAGGGATAGTTTCCTGAGCAAGTGATTCTGGGCTGACCTGTTGAAGAGGTCTTGCCACTAAAAAAAAAAAAAAAAAAAAAAAAACTTATTTATTTATTTTCTTTGCAAGAAACTGAAAACATTTCACATGTGTTTTAGATTCTCCATTTACAAATATAATGAAACTTTGTACTAGTAATATATTAAATAAGAGAACATGTAGAAAAAGGCATCTGGAAAAAGATGTAAATAATAACAATTTCAAAGGAAAGTTTCAGGCTTAGATTTAGGCTAGGTTCATAGATAGGAAATAAGCAAGTGACTTCTGAACCTTTTTTTTCCCCTTGGTTACATTTTTCTCTGGCTGTTTTTCCTTTCTTCCTTCCACCGAGTTTATTCCATAATTTATCCACTTACTCTGTGAAAGCAGATTAGAATCTTCCGGTGCTAAATGAACAGCCGACAGCCTGCTGGAGCCAGCTCTTCTGGGGGCTTGTGAGAGCCTCACATGCCCATCTAGTGACATTGCCTTGGCAGCCTGAATTCTGACCCGGAAGAAGGACTGATACAAGAGAAACTGGCAAACCCTACAAATCAGCGTTACCATTCCTACCCCTCCACCAACTGGCTTATCAGCACACCCTCGGTTAGAGCACATGGGATTTGGGTCTACAGATAGATTTGGGGAAGGAGTCTCTAAATCCTCAAAGATTCCTTCTGTTGCTCTGGAAATTAGAAAACATAAAGTTTGGTGTTATTTTTCCATTATTTTAAGTTTTATGAGCATATAAAACAGTTAAAGTTTGGTTTCTGAGTGTTTAATGATAACGTTTACCTTTTAAAGCAGTAATCGCTATCCCTCATGGATTACATGATGAATCTCTTTTGTAAATTATTGTCATTTTTTTGAGACAGAGTCTGGGTAGAGAGCCATGATGTCATAGTTCACAGCAGCCTCCAACTCTTGGGTTTAAGTCATCCTCTTGCCTCAGCTTTTTCTATTTTTAGTGGAAACAGGGTCTTGCTTTTGTTTAGGCTGATCTCAAACTCAGGAGCTCAAGCTATCCACCAGCCTTAGCCTCCCAGAGTGCTAGGATTACAGGCCTGAGCCACCTTGACAGGCCCAATGATTATCTTTTGCATGTAAATGTTTACTAGTTTCCACTGTAATCACAGACAATATAAATTTAAAGGTACGTCTTCAGTCTAAACTCACACCCTCTGTATATCTATTATCAGCTAAATTTTTAAAATGCCAAATTAGGCATCTAAATAAAACATATATTCTTATTTGGAATCACACTTACCACACCCATGGATTTAAAAACCAGGTAAATTTGAGAAATCAAATTCCTGTAATCACTTCACCAGATTCATATTAATTCATCAAATTCTTTTACATATTTCTAACTTCATCTTTTAAATTTATATCTGATTTATTGTTTTTATGGCAGTTGTTTAAATGCTTAGTAAGATTTTTGTTGGATTTATAAGTGGTTGAGAAATAAAATATATTAATTTAGAAGAGTAATTTAAAATTCTTGTAGAGGTCTATGATTAAGGTGACCAGATTTTAACATTGGTAAAGTGAGACACCATGGACGGGGGGTGGGGATGGGGGGGTTCTTAATTAAAAATTTGGTCTATATGGAGCAACAAAAATTTTCATAGAACACAAAAAAGTATTGTAATATATTTTTTTAAATTTCAGCATAAGTACAATTTACAAATACAATACATTTAAAAATTATGTATAGTATTATTTTATTCTTTGGCATATTTCTCATTTGAGTGAATTTTTTTTTTTAGCAGATTGCTGTCATTTAAAAGGTCATGAAATTTTTCACAAGAATTTGTTAAATTATATTTCACACATAAAATGGCTTTCAAAGTCTCAACACTTAATTGTGATTTTTCTGATGTCCACACTTTATTTACCGTAGAAAAAAATGCGTTCAGTTGCAGCATTAGTTCCTAGTAAGGACAGCATGTATCCCACAGTTTTTAGTGCATTATTGTATGGAACCTGGTTTGTTTCAAAATGATGAAATATTTCTAACCATCTGTTCTCTATTGTGATTTTTGCTGATGCCCAAGATTTAACCTTTTCCTTATCAATATATTTTTTTAAATAATGATACTTTGTAAGTCGTAAGTGTCACTTTCAAGGCCAGTGCTAGACTTTTTGCCACCACTATAAAATATAAATTATATGAGTACTGTCTGCTAAATTCATGAAATAAATAAATAACCTAAATTATCTGAATAGCTGATCTGTTGACATCACTTATTTAACTAGGACTAGCACACAATACAATGTGTATCGTCTGAGAGACAGTTACAAAATGTTTTCGTTGTTGCCAGTGCCAAAAAATGCCATTGTTCATTAAGTCCAAACAATGGTGGTCGAATTCTAACAACTGATCAACAATGTGAACTTTGATAAGCAGTTCTCGATAATCAGTTCTCAGCAATTATTTGTTATTATTAAAGTTTAACATTATAAAATTAACAAAAATATTATAAAACTCATATCCTGGCAAAATAGCCACATGGCAGCCGAAAACCGTATATTCCCTTCCTGTTCTCCTGACGTTCCCTAGCTTGTTGTGCATTCTTTCTAAAAATCAGGACTTTTTTAAAATGCTGTGGGACGTGGAACAAATTGTTAAAATTAGGACTGTCCTGCCAAAAGCGGGACATCTGGTCACCTTATCTATGATATCACAATACTACAATTTAAACAAACTAGGTTTCAGAAGTAGCCAAACTTACATACAAAGCCCCTTCATTTTTGTATTTCTAGTTTCTGCATCCAGAAACCAAGACAATTAAGACCTTTATTCATTAGGACCTCATCAGACCTTTGGAACGTTTAATCAGGGGTCCTCAAACATTTTAAACAGAGGGCTAGTTCACTGTCCCTCAGACCGTTGGAGGGCCAGACCGCAGGCCCCAGGATGAGTCAGCTGCTAAGCAGGGCAGGCAACAGCAGCAAAAACACCTGGTGAGCTGGATAAATGTCCTAGGCGGGCCGCAGTTTGAGGACACCTGGTAATAGGTAAGGACTAAGAAATGCCTGGGACCCAATAACCTCTGGTGTTCTGCTTCTCAGTCACTCATTCCCTACAACACAGTCAAAAGATAAATGCTAGGTAGATCACCTCATAAATTTTTAGAGTTAGAATTTGTGATAAATTATTTCGGTCCAATTCTTCAATATAAATAAGGCCTGGAAATTACTTGTCACAAGTAATATAACAAGTTAGAAGAGCAGCCTCACTCTTTTGATTCCTAGGCCAGTGTTCTTAACTCCAAACTGTTTGCCAAATTATAAAACCACTGCTGTAAAATTAGAAGGAGCTTCATAAGTCATCTAATTACATGTTGCAGAACTCCTTTCTTAAATATCCCTTTTACTATCCATCCATCCACTCTGAATGACAGTAAGGGTCTCCTGTGAATTTTTCCCCTCCTAGCACTTTTCCCCTGTTAGAGCTGTCTCCAGTGACTTCTTCCTATCTCTCCTAAATCTACTCAATTTAGGCTTTGCATCCAACACTTCTCTAAAAATCTTTTTGTTAAGGTCACCAAAGACCTCCGTTTTGCTAAACCTGCAGGCAAAATCTCCATCGATTTGCATACCTGATGGCACCCTCATTCACAGTCTCCGCTGGTCTCCCCTTCCAGCACACCATACTTCTGTTCTCTTGCCTCTCTCACCTCTCCTTTGCACTTTCCTTTGCCAGATCCTCCTCTTCTCCCCAACCACCTAACATCACAAGGCCCCAAAGCTCCGTTCTTGCACCTTTTTTTTCTTTTTACAATTATTCCTTTGGTAATCTCTATCGCCCTGTGGCTCTAAATACCATCTATGTACTCTGTAATTTATATTTCTGACCTAATCTCTTTCTTGAACTTGAGGCTCTTATATTCAGAGGTCTACCTTGCATTTCTGCATGAGTGTCTAATAAGTGAACTTACATGTCCAGTTCTGAACCCCTGTTTTCCTTTTATTCTGCCCTCTCCAACCACCCCGACCCGCCAAATTACACAGTCTTTCTTATCACTATTCTTGCAACTCCATCAATCCAGTTGTGAATGCCAAAATGTTGGACTTATCCTTGACTCCTCTCTTTCTGTCATACTTCATGCCTTTGTCCCTTAGCAAAAGCTCTGCTACAAAACTTATCCAGGATTTTATACTTCTTGCTATTTCCCTATCTACTACATGGACCAGTCACTTTTAGGTCTTCTTTAATTTTAAATGCACTTCTCAAAATAAATAAACAAGTGCACTTCTCACTGTGTAATACTCAGGAATGGCCTGATTTAATATGTTGAAATAGAATTGTTCTATTCTTTTTCCATCATAATAATTCATCCTAAGAGTAGCATGTTAGTAGTTATATTAGAGTGTTAACTAGACTCCACTGAAACTTCAGTATTTCCTTTTATATTACTTGTTCCTTGATAGGTATGCCCATCTGAAATAACCTAGTGACCATCACTTGTTGAGCATCTTTGTTTCATTATTGTTATAATCCATAAAAAAAAAGTATTATGATCTCAACTGGTAAATGAGAAATTAGAGACTCAGAAAAGTTAAATAATTTGCTTTAACTTTTCTGAGTTAAATAAGATCACGGAGCTGATCAGTGGAATCCAGACCTAACTTTAAAGACCATTCTTAGACAACTACCTATGAAGGCCTGGAGGTGAGAAAGAAAGTGATACATTCAAGAATTTGAAGGATGTTCAGTGTACTGGGAGGGGGAAAGGGGTAGGATGTGAGCCAGATTCAGACCAGAAAGGAAAGTGCCCAGTTTTGAGGGAGATTAGAAAGCATGTTTGATGAGCTAACATTTTACTGCCAAGCACCGGAAAGGGGAAGCTGTTAAAGGATTTCAAGCACATTTACTTTTCCAATTAATGATCACTCTGACTTTAGTGCAAAGAACAAATTGTATCACAGTAATGCTCAAAGACTTTTTGGTGGATGGATTTGGTAGATTTCAGGAGTAAAATGGATAGAACTTGGGAAGTGATTGGATGTGGGAAGTAAGAGAGAGGATGACTCCCAGGTTTATGGCCACGTGGTTGATTATATCCTCTGAGAGTGACCATTGGAGGAAGCTAAAGTTGGTCTGGGTCTAGGGGATGTGAGAACCTTACTTTTAGAAATAGTACAAAGAGCTTTTTTTCCTTTTTTTTTTTTTCTCCTTCTTAAATTTTTTTCCTTTCATTCTTCCTTTAGGATGGCGAGCCGTTCTCTGGCTGCTTCTCTCTCCCCACTCCCATCTTTCCCCCTCTCACTCCCTGCTCTCTGCTCTCTTCATCTCTTTCCCCCACTCTCTTCCCTTTCTCTAATATAAAATAAACTTATACTCTTATTTTTTTTTTGCAATTTTTTTTTGGGGGGGGGCTGGGGCTGGGTTTGAACCGGCCACCTCTGACATATGGGGCCGGCGCCCTACTCCTTCGAGCCACAGGCACCACCCTACTCTTATATTCTAAGAAAAAACAGTAAAAGGTATGTGGAGGCATTTAATAATTAATTGGTAATGAAAGGACATTTGAGTATATGGCTCTAGACTCAAGGGAGTGGAGCTGCAGGTAAATCAGTGAGACATCAGAATATGGTGGTAACTAAAGACACGGAACTGGATAAGCTGGATGGGAGGTCGTTTTGAGAGCCCTTAGCTGGAGTTGTACCACCGGAGCTGCTAGCAACCTTTCCCTACTGAGAGACGAAGGGGGGCTGGATGTGGGTGCTTATCATGCGCCTCTGAGTGCATATTTCTTTTACTAGCAGACAACCTAAAGCTGAGTGTTCTGACCCACCACCAGTGAGTCCTCACAATGGAACCTGGAACATGCCCTTGTGGCTCTTGTGAGGTCCATGTCCAGTTTATACTGCCTGACCATCTGGAGCTGGGAGCCCAACTATGAATTCTTCCTGATATCCTAGGGAAAACCCAGCCTGGCGTAGCTCATGATTGTTCAGATAGAAGGCACAAATTCAATACACCACCACAATAGGACATAAGTTGAGGAAGTTACTACTTACAGATTCTGTGCAAGGAAGGCATAATGAGTCAGGAGAGCAGTTCTCTGTCCAGGGGTCACATGAAATAGCAATGATGAGTCAGGCAAGACAGAGACAGACAGACCTAGCAGTATATATAAGGCAGTGGGGGGAGTGGAGTTCTTTAAGTTCAGAGGCAAATGCCTGAATGGTCAATTCAAAACAAATGGTGGCAAAACTGGAAGCCCAATCTACTAGGTCAGAGAGAGGCCTCTAAATTCCTGTATTTGGCCACCAGCACAAGCCAGTTCGGTGTGGTGTTCCCTTCTAATGCCTTTGCTTCCTGATTCCCTGTTATAAGGATGCCAGTCTTTTAAAGACAGAAAAGGAAAGAGGTATTTGCAAAGGGCACTTAAGGAATAGATGGAGAGCTGGTGAAAAAAAAAATCAGGAGATTGGTAGTGGCAGTCAAAAAAAGAGTTTCAAAAATGATGACTGAAAGAAAAAAAGAAGGATGACTGGCCAACAGTACCAAATCCGAAGGGGTCAGCCAGATAGGAACTGAAAAGGTTCATTAAATTGAGTAAGAAGAAAATAAGTCACTATGGCAAGGGTTATTTCAGCAGATTGTCGAGGACTTCATGACGTTATATGTATTTTTATTTTTCAAGCTGAAGAGAAAACTTCATTCAAATTTATTCGATGTCATCATGAAGACTTCAAATTATGTTTTATCTCACACGTTTGGATATTAAAAGATTTAACCTAAATATGGAATTATATTGAAGGCTGTCCCTTATAGCCATTCAAATATTTGTTATTCTAAGCGTATTTTTGAAAATATTTGAAGTGAGTTTGTACCAGAGGTGACTCCAGAATATTTATGTAGAAAAGATTAAGATTGTGAGGTCAAAGGGGAGTTGAAAGAGCAATCAAGGGGACTTGTCTAAGGCTGCATGTGTCTGCACCATATGTTACAGATAAAGATAGTGATGTGTTCTAGAGATATTTTTATTCACAAGTTAGATAAGACTAAGGAAGTACACTGTGCAACTTCATACAACCACGTCACACTTGACGTGATTATGAATTTATATAGCACTCTTGACTATAACGTAAATCATATGTATATATACTTCAGTGTCCGTTCCATATTCTGACTTATTTTTTCAGCTCAGTTGTCCCTACCCATCCAGGCAGAGGTTACCACCCAGCTCTGGGTGTAAACAGTATTGCTGAGGGCGTTTGTATTTTGTGCAGTGTCACGTGTGACTGTTCTTCGAAGCTGAGAAAAAGAAACTTAACTTGCAAAGAAATAAAAAAGAAGGAAGCAAGATAAAAGAGAGAAGAAGGAAGCATTCACTGAGCATCCACTAGGTGCCAACCATTATGCTAGAACCTTCCATGTGTAGTATCTCATGTAGTCCTTTTTCCTGTGTTAGCCACTCATCTTACATTTGAGGAAACTGAGGCTTGAGAAGACCCCCCTAAGATTAGTAACTTACATAAAAGGCATATAGGAAGGAAAAATTAAAGCTGAGATTCTAGCCCTCAGACCTTAATAATATTTAATATCCACGACTCTCGCCACCACACTTTGTGCCATCTTTCTGGGAAATTAGTTCTCTTCATTTTCATATCAAGTCCCATAGTGACTTCTTAATGGATTTTCACGCAACATAGCAATAAGTGAAAAGTTGGAAAATAATAAAATATAATGGATGATATATGCACAGTTTAAGATTGCTATGGAAAGAAATGTGTATTTATTTTAAAATAATTGTGGTCCACTTAAATAACAGCAATGAGTAAATACTCAAAAGCTTGATACATTTCTGAAAGTCATTGGTAATATTGAGATGTATTTATTTATAGCCTCAGTTAGTCAAACCTGCAATTGTCATTGATGATAGAAGTCACTGTGCAAATTTCCGTGAAGTAGCTATGCTATTCTTTGCTTAAATTGACTGGAATTTAATTAATTTTTAACCATGTAGGATGTTTAAAATATTGTATTTATTGAGTATTATCAAGATATAATAGTTTTCTCTGTGCCTCGGGATACTTACATACCTTAAGGTGACTTAAACCTACAATTAAGTACAGAACCTACTTGTAGATTTTATGAGCCAGGAACACATTTGACAACAACAAAAAAATAGTTCTTCAGTTAGCATAATGATTATTGGGTTTATTATCCATCCATCCAGAATCTTCAAACCCTCTTCAGATATTTCTTGCAATGTATATATTTATAATATTCTAGTGTAGTCAAATATCTCTGTATACCTGCAGTTAGCAACAAATGGTAGTCAAATATATTGTCATTAGTAAGGCAACGTTAAAGTCTATCATACGGCCTGTTTTAGTATTTTCTTAAAAGAAATTATGTCATTTTTTAATTGTTTAAGCGCTACAAAGAGATACTCTGTAGGTTGTCCCATATCTTGCTATTTCAAATATATGGAAAGTTATATATTATGTATTGTTAAATAATAATGAGCTTATTAGTTGTCTGAGAGTATTATTTGTCAGGAATTACTATAGCAGGGTGACTAAAAAGTATAATTTGAAATTGCATCATCTGTGAATACCTTTGCTGAAAGGTTTTTTAATGCCCAGTGTAGACATCTTGATATTTATAACTGCCGCTACTGTGCTTGTTTTTTGACGAATTTTATGGCTATTAACTGTGGAGCAAAACTTTGGAGATAGATTGCCTATCATTTTATGCATTAGAGAGGACTTGTTTTCCCAGCCAAATCTTAATTCTGCTCTGGTTACCCATATCAGAAATGGAAGAATTTTCTATTCAGGAAGGCATTTTAAAAACCTCAATTTCCGAAAAAGCTTGTCAAATCCACCCTTTTCTTGAACTGTCAGTGGAAGTTCGTGGTTTTGCTTTTAATCACTAACACACATTTGTTGCACTACAGCTACATGACAGGGAGTAAAATCTTAAGCACACTGCCGCCCAATATCAAAATCTTGACTGAGTGAAACAGTGTTTATAGAGGATCACCTGAAGGTTGAGACATCCATGCATTCCTGTATCTTCCTAAATAGTCTGTATTCCTGGATTAAACCTGATGCGCACAAACTATGAATCTGGGCCGCCATGTTGACCTCTGTTCTGATTAAATTTCTTGGTTACACAAACTAGGCCTTATTCAAGTGACCTCAAGAAACACAGGCTTTACTATAGGTGTATGTGGTCTGGAATTTTAAAAAAAGACTAAATCAACCCTTGGGACCACCTGCTCTCTCTGTCCCTCTGCCATAAACCTCTCGGTCTGCACATCTATGATTTTCCTTGCTTCTCTCTCAGCAGATCAGCTTCCTGTCCTTACTCATAGCCTCAGTTCTTTGTAATTTCAGTCTGCCAGAGTCCTACCTTGGCTCACTCCATTGTAACATTTCAGCTTTAGCTCCCACTGCCAATTACACAGTTCTTTCTTCATTTCCTATTTCCAGTTCTCTGCGGAGTGAATCTGACTCATTCAGCTCATACTCTTAAGCTAGGCCAAACCACAGAGTATTGGCAAACCTCAGGACTATTGATTCAGCTCAGAGAAAGGTACCTCTTGGTCCTCACAGGTCAGCCCCTTCCAGAATAACTGGGTGAGCCCATTTCTGTCAAAGGCAGATGAGGGCTCTCTTGTATTACCTCTCTGCAGGACTGAATCTTCTAAGTTGTGCTTTGGGAAATACTATAAACCTTGAAATTCGGTGTAACAGTATTGTTGAAGACATGATTCATTACACTCTATAGTGCTCTTTTTTGGAAAACCCTTGGCATAAATATAGTTTTAGTTTTAGTGTTAGGAATAATTGTGCAATTACTCCTGAACTGGTTTGTTTTTATCTTGTTAACTTTGTGGTAAAATGATAACCTCTTTTTCAACATTGCTTGTTGGGAGTTCACAAATTTGTGGCCCAAACACAAGAACGTTTAGTGACTCTGGGTATGCTTTTTTATTTTTATTGTCAACCTCACACCTGGATTCATTTTCTTTTGACCTGGTTTTTTCATATATTTCTAATTTGAATTGTGTTTTTTTATATTCCTGTAAGTCACTTTATATCTTTTCAGAAGCAAGCTATAAATATAAATTATATATATTACAACACATTTGGGGACATGTCAAACTGATTCTAGCCAGTTTTTAGTTAAGTACGAGCTAGCTAATTTTAAAGAAATGGACAGATAATTTGAAAATATTAATGTTACATTTTTCTAAATTTATGTAATTTTAAATCAACCAGCTACTTTGTAAAGAAACATAAAAATCCCATTGTGCTTTAGGAATCTCTTTCAAAATAAAGTTTGAGATTAGAAAAGATTAATTCTTGACTATTTTTAATATTCTTGTCATGGAGAAATACATGTGTAATAAAATTAATATATATTTTAAAGTGTTTTCATATAAACTATATTATTAAACAGCAGCCTTTATCTATCCAACAATAACATACTACTAAAATTATTTATTTTTTTCCCCAGACTACTCCCTGGCTACTTCTTTAAAAAAAAAAAAAGAAAGAAAGAAAGAAACTGACATCAATTTTATATAAAGAAGCCCTTGAGGTAGAAAGTTAGCGAAGCCTGCGTGGGTTTATAGCAGACAAAATGTCGCTTACATTTTGCTGCTCACTAGTTTGATATACTCATTTACTGATGTGAAATGACGAGGGCTTACAAAACAGGGTTTTGTTTTTTAGCTGCCTGTAGACCTAGTGGGGCCTAACAGAACCCAGTCAGCAGGTCATTAACTCTGGAGAAAACAGCTTGCATTAATATGCTCTAATCCGGTATAATTAGTCAAATTACTGCACGCCGACCAGCTTGTCATGTGTTGTCAGACTTGGCATGCACACTGGGTTGCCTGGGTCCCTCTGGAATGCCACCCTCAATCAGGAAAAACTGCTCATTTGTAGTGGTCTTGAACTCTTGATGAAAAGCCTACTAAAGCAGTCGTCATAGAGAAACTTTTATTCATTCTTTGAGTTAAAGTATTTTTGCACCAAAATAATTTAGCACTTTGATGATTGAAATGGAATCGTTTAATTTCTACTGTTTTCTGTATCTGTGTAATACTCTGAGAAAAACTAACATTAGTATTAACAAAAAAACAGATCTAAAATAATTGCCAGTTGATCATTTATCACTGAAAGTATAGGGAAGCATGCATTCGTAAATGTTTGTGTACGTGTGGATCTTTTTCCAGTAGGGTAAGAGGTTATTAAACTCTAAAAGGGCCACATTAGCATAAATTTACAAGAGCTCTTGTTCTGGCAGCATGATAAAAACCTGTGTTACCTTTGCATTAACACTGAATTGCTTGTTGTGCTTTTGGCAATGACAGATAAGTCAGTGTAATTCCCCATTGCAACAGAAATGATGCTCCAGATTCCAAACGCATCCTGAAGATGTCACTGACAATAATCTTCAAAGAACGGCCAGTGAAAGTGGGCTGTATGTTTGTAGGATGATATACTGCAAATGACAGGAAGAATTATGTGAGTGAAGACGAATCTGTAACATATTATTAAGCAATTTCACGAGAATAACAGGGATAAAAGGATAATGGATGAGGGTGTCATTATTACCTTCATGTAGAAGGAGAGCCAAAGCAAAGGTAGAGAGACAAGATTAATTGAGGAAGGGTGAAGCATTCATTGCTCATCAGCTCTTTTGTACTCTTTGCTCCTGAAATTCCAGACTAGGGGGAAAAAGGTGCCCAGAGCTGCATTTTAATGCATCTGGCAAGGAGTAAAAAACTGACAGGGCACTTTTTAGTCACCTCCTTTTTTTTTTTTTTTTTATCAAAAAACACATGATGACTGTTTAACCTTTTGAATGTTCCAAAATTACAACAAAAATCCAGCAGAATGTTTATTCTTTTGTGTGCATGGCAGCTTTCACTGTTAGTTATGCATTTAAAAACCAAAATTGCAAAATGCGTCTTCTAGGCATTGCCAAAATAGCTGCCCTTTTAAATTTAGTGATTCCTATTCAGTGATGAAACGTTTCAAAATCCGTTATATTGTTATTTTGATTATTCTGAGATCATTAGGTCAAAAAAGCAATATATTTTATAATCAGTTTTGACTCTTCTTTCCATTTTCTAAGCACATTCCCCTTTCATGTAGTAGCTGCCTTTTGCAGATAATAGTAAGTATATTTTCCCTTCCCCAAATGAAGGGTAGAGCTAATTAAAAGTTTAGAATACTAAAATCTTCATTTATATGTTTTCCTTTATTACCCATTTCTTATAACTTGTCATTTGCCCAATTATATCTCACACAATAAGATGCAATCATAGCAACCACTGTCCTGGTCACAGCATAATAGCACAGGTGTTTTGTTGGAATCTAAGAAACCTTTTGGGACATGAATTCCCTTCTGATTATAATTTACTCCTGATGTGGAATTAACTTTAAATGTTGCAGAAACTTTATATATTTCTGTGCATTGGGCTAGTAGGAAAATCACATGATCAAATTACAATCTTAAATATGTACTCAATGGAAATACTCAGACTCAAAAACTAATTTGGGAACAAGAACACTACACTTCATCCTTGTCTACATAGCGGGTTTGTATATTCAGGAATAGGTAATAAAAAGTTGCACTTCAGGTGTCGGTAAGAATTGTGAATCGTGCACAGTTGATATCCCTGGTAACAACCAGTAGTTCAATGTGTCCATACCTATACAGACATGCATAGCAGTAATATGATTAAATGTTACACAGATATGCCATCTGGCAATGCTGTCTTTTTACTGTGTGATAATTTGCACATTGTCTTTCTGTATTCCTATCATGTTTGATCCTTCATAGTCACTTTTTGATGAATAAAATTAGAATTCCTATTTCAGTTCTATAAATTCTTATTTCTGTTCAGAAAATTAAGCAAGTTTACCCAAGCAATTTTATAACAAATGATAATTCTCAGAATGAAACCATCTTCACACACCTCATCCCATGCACTTTCTAAGTGTTATTAGATTTTTAAATTTGTTGTTCCTTCCACATTCTTTTTTTCATAATTTATGAGTTTTGTTTTTCCTTTATTACCTGTTTCTTTTTACGTCTTTTTAATTATCTTAAATCTTTCCTTCACTAAAGGAGCATCAACTGCTTTATGTTTCCTAGAGACTAAGGGAAAAGAAACTAACATTGGCCAAGTACTTAATATGTACCAGATACTGTACTCAGCATTTCATATATATTATCTAATTTAATATTACAATAGCTATGAGTTAGATATCATTATCATCACTTTACAAAAGAGGTAACAAATTCAGAGATATCATTTGTCCAAGCTTACCACTAGGAAGTGTCAAGGGTTCAGATCTAAGTTTTCTTGGATCCAAAGTTCATTCTTTCAAACAGGACATGCTCCTTTACTCTTGTCTATACTGTTAAGAACAGTATGCAGTTAAAGTTATACTATCTTTTTACGTCTCTCTTGTATTTTAGATCTCCAGATGTCTAAATTCAGTGGCCTTTTTCTCTCCTCATATTCTTTAATTTCTTCGTAGCATTAACACTGAACTTCAGAAATCCTAAACATGTTTCTCCTCTAAGTCACTAAGTCTTTAAGTCTCCTTCACAGCTATTCTTCCTTCTGCCATGCCCTCAATATAGATTGACCCCTCCCCAAAAGTGTGTTCTTTCCATCATCTCCATTCTCTATGATCATCATCTAACCCCTTTCCTTGCTTTAAACTTTCACAGTGTACAGATTATGCCAAATACCTCCTTCTCGTCCTGTCTTCTCTCTACAGCTCTGTATTCTTAGCTGCCTGCTCTGCTGAATAGCTCTCTCAATATGCTTTGCTTCCCTCAAACCAAACTTTTGATTTTCCTAATTTTCTCTTAACTTCCCACTTTTGAAAGATATTGTTATTCTAATCACCCGAGCCTTATAGCTAATTTGAATTATTCAGAAATTGTTTAACCTGATGTTATAGATGTCTTCTGATTAGAGTCCAGCCCTTCTCAAACTTTTATAGATCCACTGTCCTTTAAGGCCCATGTTAGATATCTTCTTTTATTTTATCTTATTTTTTGTTTCATATTAATATGAGGGTACAAATGATTAGGTTACAATGTTTGCATTTTTGTTAGAGGAGGTCCCTGTTTAGTTGTGTCCCCACCCAGGAGGTGTGCCATGTACGTTTACATCGTGCCCCATTAGTTGGGAGCACATTCAGGATGCTCTCCCAAACCAGTCAAATGTATGTATTTCTCTCTTCTTTGAATCTCCAAACACTTAATTTTTATACTTTCTACTTTGTGGTCTTTCATTATTTTCATAGTTGTTGTCTCACTTCCTTAGATAGTAAACGTCTTGACGGTGGGGACTATTGTATCTTACACATATACTACTTGGAACAACTTAACAAACTACACAGTATTTGTTGAATAGAATTAAATCAAAGTCTCTAAAATCTCAGTCAAGTTTTTTGAAAATCAATTTTTCTACACATGAAAAAGCTTTGACTTTCCTGTAATCTTTTGATTACTTATGTACACATTGCAATTTACTATCATAGTAGTTACCATTGTTCATCACTTCCCTTGTGCCTTTTGTAGACCTGGGTATACAGAATTTGTTAAGCATGCTAACAATCCTTTATAGTTATATTAATGATATATGGAGATAATAAAAAAGGTAAATCTAGGACACTTCATTATATTTTTAGATATATCAAAATTTTATATCAACCCTAAAACATAGGTATTGTTTATCCCCATTTTACAAACATGGACATGGAGTCAAAAGTACTTACACCAAATCACAAAAGCAGTGAGGTGACAGCTGGAAATGGAAGTGAAGCTTATTTAGTGCCAGTGTCCATGCTTTTCCACTGAACTACATGACTCTTCATGTCCCTGTCTAAGCAAGGGGATGTTATGTAACCGGAATTCTTGACTTTGACTCAAGTGTTTATCCATTTGCCTCAACTTAGGGAAGGCAGACAGCATGAGCCATGATTATGCCACATGATGGGTACAACAGTGTCACTCACTAAATTTACAGAGAGCGTACCCCTGGCAGTTTTACGGAAGGAATGAAAATAACTTACTGCTTTGTACACAAGTGGCCAGTCAGGGTGAGCATGCATGGTTGCCCTGCTTGGTATCATGAGTTCCGTGATTCCAACTATTGATATAATTTGCGTCAGAGAGAATGCATCCTGCATCCCACTAAGCATTTGGGTGGTGTGGGAGGTGGAAGCTGTAGGATCCTCATAGAGGTTGACACTTTCCACTGAACGTGTGCCACTCAGAGGGCTATGAGAGAGAAATTCATAAGCTGTGGCAAATCCAAATCAAGCATAGATGGCAGATGAAGCAGAATTAGCTCCCCTGTTCCCTTGTTGTTTAGCAATCTTTGATGCTTTGATGTGCAGGGAAGAAGCAAGCAAACATGAACAGATTGACCAATACAATCTTACTTAACCTTACAGATAATCTTTCAAACTGCTTGTTATACCAACGTTTCTTTTAATTTCTTTCTTTTTATATTCTAAACTCCAGAATGTGTCCAGCCTTATGAGAGCATAATGCCTAGGAATCTGGGACACCGTGCCAAAGAAACTCTCAGGGACACCAACCAAATGACCAATTACCTCTTTGGTTTTTTCCTGCCAATATCAGGAACATCTCCCTCTTCCGGAACTGTTATAGACTACTTTCACCCTGAGTTTCTTTCCTTTTATATTCCACAGAGAGAAAAGAGACAGTCTTCTAGTTGCTCACAACTCTCTTCTCCCTTAAACCCTGGAATTCCCTCAAACTTCATTGAAAGATTCTAAATTTTTGTACTGCTTTCCTTTAAGAGATTGTTCTTGCAACTCATGATTTATTTATGGTGTACCATAAACCCAACTTTATTTTCCTGGCAGATTTTTACTTGTGAAGAAACTTTTGTTGAGGAAAGATCCATTCATTTATTCCTCACATCTCTGCTTTGTCCATGAAGAAAATTCTGCTCAGGCTTTGTTGTTCTTCCCATGGGAAGGAGGTTGCTACTCTGGTTTTCCATAGAATGAAATATTCATGGGGCCATAAAAATTTACTCTTGGTAGGGCCAGTGTCCTGTTAATTTTTCACTACTCCCATATGTTAGCAGACTTAAATAGAACTCTACCCTTCAAGGTAGGCTATCTAACCTGTCTCTTCATTTTATTCTGTCGAGTCAGTAAGTTGAACATGTCCTCTGCTTGAGAAAGAAGAACAAGTTTAAAGGAAGATACAAGTTTTATTTGGGATTTGCGACTTTGAGTTTTTTGTGAAACGCTCAGCTGGAGAGATGCAGTGGACTTTGGACTAGATTATGGATCTGTAACTTAGGAACACCATGGGCTAGACCCTCAGATTGGGAGACAGCAAATTAAAGTGGGAATTTTGAGTGTGGAAGAAATCACTCAGGAAGAGAAGGGATGCCCAGTGACTTACTATGTAAAGCAGTCACCTCTCCAAGGGTGGTTCGACATTATAAAAGAAAAATTACTTTGAAATACACTGCCATACAGTTTTTCAGGGTATTTAAGAAATTTTAAGAAACCTGTCTTTGTTAGTTACTATACCCTACTTTTTGGATGTATATTTTTTTCTCTATGTAAGAGATATTTACTAGGGATTTGTCTTTTCAAATAACTAGTTTTTTGACTTTTTAAATTTTTCAGCTTTTAATTTTCTAGTGATATCATTTTTATTTTAGCTATCTTCCCTTTACTCTGGCTTTTTCCTTTACATGCTTTTCTGTTCTTTAAGATGTAATCTGAATACTAAATCCATGTATAAGCATTTAAAACTAAGAGTGTAGGGCAGTGTCTGTGACTCAAAGGGGTAGGGCACCAGCCCCATATGCCAGAGGTGGCAGGTTCAAACCCAGCCCCGGCCAAAAAAGAAAAAAACTGCAAAAAATAAATAAAATAAAACTAAGAATTTATACTGGCATTCTATTTTCATCATGTTCTCTGGTAATGCTTTAATAGTCATCTCAAATGATCTGTAGCTATGTTCATGCCTAAGAGAATGACCTTGACCCAGATGAATCTAATTGGTTGGATGTCTCTGGTAATAAGGTCTTTCTTTGGGGCCCTGTAAGGACAGAAGTATAGCCTCACATTGCTCTGTCTAGCTTCTATACCACATACTGCCCAGGCAGCTCTGAATTATGAGGAAGGGCTCTGCTGTAGGTTTAGGAAAGAAAAAGATCCATTCTCTCTGTTTGAATATATTCCAAAGGAATATGTCAAATCCTTTGGATAAGTTCCAAGGGGACAAGTCAGCAGTGAACAATGAGGTCTGACTGAGGAAGGGACTCAGTAAGTGCCCCCCAAGTCCTTCCATTTCTTTCCCATCTCCTGTTCTTCACATTATCCTGCTGCTGCAAGTACTTTTACTAGAGTTTAAATTCGATAAATTCCACTTCATTGGACTATCTTCAAGAAATAAGATCCATGGTTATTTATTGCAGTTCCAATAAGTTCTGAATCAAATTTTGTATCTTTAAATATTGATATTCTTAAATCCCTTAATATCAAACTGGTATATTACATGGAGCTTGTCATACTTAACCAGCAAATCCTATAAATATTTATATCTATCCTAAATATTTTTTAAGGAAAAGAAATGCTATAATACACCACTTCGATTTTTATTTTATATTGTTAAAAGTAACATTAACTATTATAGGTAGACATAAATTTTATAATTAAACTTGCTGATTTATATATCATATAAAAGATACAAAATAATTCTCTTCTGAATAAAGGTTTGCTGACATAGCATTAAATAGTCAGAATGCAGGCACTTATCTGGATGTTCCTAATCAGTATACACAGTATTTTTTTTTTTTTAGAGATGAGGTCTCACTCTGGCTCAGACTGGTCTTGAACCTGTGACCTCAGGCAATCCACTCACCTTAGCCTCCCAAGTGCTGGGATCATAGGTGTGAACCACAACACCCAGCCAGCATACATAGTATTCTGAGAAGAGAATACCAGAATGAATGATTTAGGAGGGTTTTTATCTAAATAGCTGTTAACGTGGTAAAGGCAGGACACAGTGTATTCTGGATCCCTTGTGTGGACCTTTTTTTCTCTTTTTACTTTAGAGAACTAAATTGATGTTATTTATTTACAAGTATTCCAAGTAATAAAATTTGTTACTTTAAATTTTTTTAAATGCCTCATCATGTTGCAGAAAATATTTAAAGGAAATTAATGTGTATCAGAAATGAGTTACCTTTTTACTATCAAAAGCTATTAAATGTTATTTCTTAATATATTTGCTTACTTTGCTGGCATATCAAGCCATCATATTGTTACTAAGATACACATTAAATGATTATAGAGATCAGTGGTAAATATTACTGCATTAATAAAATAAATTTGAAAAATTCTGCCCTTATTTAGGGAAAAGTGCATTCTGTGTGGCAGGATATTTGTTGTTTTAGTCTGTTTCGGTCACTATAACAAAATACCTTAGACTAAGTAATTTATAAACAATAGAAATTTATTGCTAACAGTTCTGGAGCCTGGTAAAGTCTAAGATCAAGGAAGCAGCAGATTCAGCATCCGGTGAGGGCCTCACTTTGTTGCTCTGTCCTCACTTGGTGGAAAGGGAAAGGTACTCCCTCAGGCCTCTTTCATAAGGACATTTATCCCATTCTCAGGGTCAGAGCCCTCCTGAATTAGTCATTTCTCAAAGGTCTCGCCTCTTAAAAGCATTACCTTGTGTTTAAGTATTAACATACAAAAGGGGCATAAACATTCAACCACAGCATTTGAGTTCCAACCTCAGCTCTGGCAGCATTCAAATTTTTTGTGACCTTGATGACATAAGTTAATATTGCTAAGCCTTTTCTTCTTCACTGCTAAAATGAGGATACAGAGTTCTGCCCAAGCTATCAAAAGTGATTTTGTGATGCTTAAATAAAGTACAATATTTGAAAAATACTTGCTAGGTAGATGGAGATATATATTCATATATTCGATACTTTTAAATTTTGTTAGTATTTTAAACTATCTTATGAAATAGTTCAATAGAAAAAAATCAAAGGACAATGTAAGCAACGCCATGCACTTAACCACCCAACTTTAATGCATTATAAAATTTTGCTATATTTACTTCTAATCATTTTTATAAATAAAACCTTACAAATACTGGTTGTACCTTACCATGGTTTCATTCTATTTCTTCTTTCCCTGGAAAACTCTACATGATTTTATGGCTGAATTATCCTAATTTTCAGTTTTCCATACATCTAAGAATTTTACTTCAAAAATACAACCATTATGATGACTGTTAACAGAAGGGTAGGCCAATTACATAGATTTCAAAAAACACTGAGTTTAGTCATCATCAGGAAGACCTATAAACTCTACTTGCCTTGTTCCGTTCTCTTTCTAGATGTTAGTTGATGCCAAACAGAAATTAAGAAGACATTCTTTCAAGCACATTTCTTACACTGTAAGAAATACTATTCATTTAAAATGTTTTTTATTTCAAATTAATATGAGGGTACAAATTCTTAGTTTACATTGTTTTCAATTCTAAGGTAAAGTTCAAGCTGTAGTTAGACCCTTCAACCAGGGGGTGTGCTAAATGCCCTCACGTTATGCACACATTAGGTGAGATCCCACCAATCGCCTGGCCTCCTCTTTCTTCTCCCCTCCCTAGACTATATTTGTGTTTTATCATTTATGTGGGCATATAGTTTTTTATATATTGGTTTCATATTAATATTGAGTACATTGGATATTTCTTTTTCCATTCTTGAAATACTTTACTAACAAGAAAGTGTCTCAACTCCATCTAGTTAAACATAAAAGATGTAAAGTCTCCAAGTCTCCAATTTTTTCTTTTTTCTTTCTTTTTTTTTTTTTTAAGACAGAGTCTCACTTTGTCACCCTTAATAGAGTACTGTGGTGTCATAGCTTACCTCAGATAGAGTGCCATGGTGTCATAGCTCACAGCAACCTCCAACTCTCCAACTCTTGGGCTCAAATGATTCTCTTTTCTCAACCTCCTGAGTAGCTGGGCTACAGGCACCCACTATACTACCCAGCTATTTTTAGAGATGAGGTCTCTCTGTAACTCAGACAAGTATCAAACCTGTGAGCTCAGGGCAATCCACCCACCTTAGCCTCCCAGAGTGCTAGGATTACAGGCATGAGCTACTGCGCCCCACCTTTCCGTCTTTTTCTTACAGTTAACTGGTATACATATGCTACGGTTTGTTAATCCATTCATGAGTTGATCGGCATTTGGGTTACTTCCACAATTTGGTAATTGTGAAGTGAGCTGCAGTAAACATTCTGGTGCAAATGTCTTTGTGGTAAAATGATTTTTGTTCCTCTGGGTAGATACCTAGAAATGAAATTGCAGGATCAAATGGAAGGTAAACTTTTAGTTCTTTAAGAATTCACCATACTTCTTTCCATTGAGGTTATATTAGTTTGCAATCTCATTAACAGTATAGAAGTGTTTCCTTCCCTCCACATCCACAAAAAAACCCAAATAGCCAATACAATTTTTAAGAAATAAAAACAAATCTGGAGGCATCATGTTTCCAGATTCCAGGTTATACTACAAGTCTATAGTGATCAAAACAGCAGGTACTGGCAAAAATAGAGATATTGATCTATGGAATAGAATAGAGGACTTAAAGACAGACCCAGCCACATATCATCATTTGATCTTTGATAAACCAAACAAAAACATGTTTGGGGAAAAGAATCCCTAGTTAATAAATGATGCTGGGAGAACTAATGAGCCACGTATGGAAGACTAAACTTGACCTGCACCTCTCACCATTGACAAAAATTGACTCTTACTGGTTAAAATATTTAAATGTAAGGCATGAAACAATAAAAATTTTAGAAGAGAGTGTGGGGAAAACATTTGACATTGTTGGCCAGGGGAAAGATTTTATGTAAAAGACCCCTCCCTGGCAATTTCAGCAACACCAAAAAGAAATAAATGGGATTTGATCAAGCTAAAAAGTACCCTAACTCAGGGTACCACAGGTGCAGCTCAGGGTACCATAACTAAGGCCAACAGACGGCCTTCAGGAACGGGAGAAGATTTTGGCATGTCATGAATCTGACAAAGGCCTGATAACTAGAACCTACAGAGAACTCAAATTAATCAATAAGAAAAGAGCAAACAACCCCATTAATAAGTGGGCAAGAGACTTGAATGGGAACTTCTCTGAAGATGACAGACAAATGGCCAACAAACACATGAGAAAATGCTCATCATCCCTAATCACCAAAGAAATGCAAATCAAAACCCCTCTGAGGTATCACTTAACTCCAGTGAGATAAGCCCGCATCACATAATCCCAATCTGTAAAATGTTTATTTTTAATCGTTTCTTTGGGGTGGATAAACTAAGAACAGAAACAATTCTGTGACTTGAAAAAGCTGCAATTGTAAGCAAATTTGGATGATAAATATGAATATTTACTGTATTGGGAATGAGGTTAATATTTAGAAGCAAGTTTGACAGGAGAGAAAGTATCCAAGTTTGCAAAAAAGGAAATCTGTTTCTTTAAGTGAAAATTGGGGTCAGGAGGCCGTAGCTCTCCTTGCTCCTACACGACTGAAATGAATTGAATAATCCAGTAGTAAATCAGGACTGAGCAAAGTAATGACAAAATTTTACATTAAAGCTTGAATAAAATCATTATACATCAGAAATACATATTTTGTATAAGAAAATATGAAGTTGTAAATGCATGCTCACTTCACCTCAGTTATATTAGGACAGAAAACGTAAGTCCTATCCGCTCATGTTCATTAAGGAACTCATGGTCATTTTCCCAGGAGCAAAGGTGATAACTTTCATCATTTGGTCATAGTCTTAGTTACTTCATTCTGTTTGCTGACTGTGATTTCAGCGTGATTAAAGGCTTGTCCTTGATATAGTCAAAGCAATATCCAGCCCCATATATTATTCAGAGTGAGTTTATGTTATAGAGGGTAAACTGAATTTTGAGTGGTTTATTCATCTTTGGATTCCATTATTTCCCCCCGTGAAATGATGCTAGTAACTTTGTTAATCACTACTGTTGTAAGCAGTGTAGGAGGTACCCTATACCCACTATGTAACCCTCAGCAACCCTTTGAGACACACTCCTTTTTTACCATTTTATAGATGAGGAAGAGGCTCAAAGAGGTCAAATAACTTGACAGAATTGGCCAGGCTAGTAAGTGGCAGTTATTATATGCCAACCCAATATCTTTAGGAGTGACATTTTCAGGAACATACTGCAAATATATTGATATTCAATATAATACTGAATTTTGTGATTTATGGCTTTACAAGTCAATGTGAGTGGGAGTTGTGTTTTTAGTAATCAGAATGAATAGTACATTAAGCTTCCTCCATGCAGTCATCCGCACTCAGACATACTCGGAACATTGTGTCTGACTCTTTGTGGTTTCAGCGCCAATGCCAGTAGCTATCCTGTGAAAAATGTGTACTAGAACATGTATTTTATTATATAATTATTTATTTACATGTAGGTATATGGCAAAGAGTCAATCTATGTATATTACCTATAACTTTACTTTGAATGATTACATGTAAATTGGATTTATACTATGATCTATATGGTGCTGAAGCAATCATCTGATTCACAGAAGTTACTTGATTAGAATGTGATTTTTGTTACAAGCTCACACTCGTTGGTCCATTGTGTCAAGTTATAAAAACACGGTCCAAGTCGTCGTGTCTTGTAGGTTGTATTTATTAATAATGGTGTTTTTCCCCAGCCTCACAAGAGGCAGAATGTATATTATGGTCTCATGAAGATATTCATTTTATGTCTTTACACTCCTCACATACGTCGGTTCTCAGAATACAAGGAAAAAATCAGCACAACTGTTACCTGGTGATCTTTACAGGAGGATTGTTTTTAAAGATGAGGAATTTAAATATCAATACCCTGACCTGAGCACAGTGCTAAGTTTTCAATATGACATGACTTATGTTTGGAAGGAGACCGGGTGTTCTTATGTTTCTTTTCTCTGTGTCTGTGTTATCAAAGTAACCTTTAGATCTGTTTTTCCATAATGATGACATTTACACTTGGTTGCATTAATATGAAGTAACATGCATTGCAGTGTGTTAGTAGATTCTTTTTAATTACTGTGTAAAAATGATATGTAACTGAAACAAAAAGCATTGTTTCCAATCCTAATTTTTTTTCCTCAAGTCCATCCTGTCAAGCTGCAAGCGTGAAAGTTATTTTCTGGTGGTGTGATTAGATTGGGGCTGAACCCTCCAGCTGGCAGGCCTGTCTGTGACTGGCGGCGGCCTGTCCCCAGTGCTTGTCATTTCCTGACATGCCTGACAGGATGGGGACAGCCGCCCCAGACAGGTTCATTAGATGGTGTTTTCTACAGCTGGGCTAAAAATAAATAAATAAGTAAATAAATAAATAAAAAGTCTGTGCTTTGTCAAGGCCCAAGCTGTAGGGGCCCTTCTTGTTGGTTTAAACCAGGGCCTTGTTTTGACAAATTTTGATCTGTGCAGTTTTTAGATTTTCTGACACATTTTTGTTTCCTTCCCCTTTGGCCTGCACTTTATGCTCTCTGCCTTGTTGCTGCTTCAAAATCCTAACGTGGGCTTCCCAAGAGAAAAAGAACCACATTTATTGAGGGCTTAAAAGAAAAGATAGTGCAATTCTTCATAAAATAGCAATGCTTCGTCTTTCCCTGCTGATCTCCACACTTGAGGAAAAACCACCGTGGGACTTGCAATAAGCCAATTACAAGAAAGTTCTTACAGTGCCAGAAACATGCCATCTACATGAGAACGTAGGATCATTATTCGCAGTCTACACTGTCAAATACACTGCTCCTTGGAACTGCCGGAAATGTAAGCTGTCTTTATTCCTGAGCTATTAGGAAGCTGACAGAGTTTTCTGCCTCTGTTGATAGGCTTTGATGTCACGAAGAGAAACTACAGAAGATTATAGAATACCCGCTAATTAAAACCAGAAATAAACTCAAAAATCAAATTTAGAAAATGCAGCTATGTCAACTATAGGACCCCTTTAAGGTTAACTAAATTTACCAAAAACTGCATTTGAATGCATTTGAAACACATATAACATATGGAGTTATCATTCTTGGCCCCAGATTTAAAATTTTAGAATAGAACTATAGTGTTGGAAAGGAAAAAATATCTTTAGCCAAGAAATTATTCTTCCTGAGTTGTACCTGTAATTAATTAAAAAGTAGATATTGACATGTTTGCTTTATAGACTGTCTACCCACAGTCTCTGTGCTGTGATAGTTGCTAAAAGCTGTTGTCCACTAGAGAAACATTTGATCTTAATTTTTAGTAAGTAGAATGTGTCCGAATAAAAGACATGTGACTGTATCTGCTTAAATCACCTTAGCACTCCTGTCAGCTGTCTTTCCTTTCACATGTAAAGATACAAAATATAATAATGTTTGTGTCTTATATGCTTTGTCATTGGTGTAATAAATAGTGTTGCTGAAAAAGAAAAATCAAGCTCCTCCCTCACAGAAATCCTGGCCCTTACCTTTCCTTTGTGTTGTTAGTTTCACTGCTTTAGTTCCCCGTCTCTATGACAACTATTTAAATTGGGATGGGCAACTGTCATCTGGAGTATTACTGAGAGAAAAGTGTTAGTGAGCGCACAGTTCCCACAGATAGGGCATTTCAATATAATCCAATTTTAATTGAGCTCCAGAGACTTTGATGTGCTACAGAAGGTTGGGAGTGAGCTATTCCAGGGAGAAATTAAAGCAGCCCAGCAAGGCTTCCCTACTCCAGACTGTCACCATTTTAAGTAAGCATTAGCATCAGACTTAACCTGCCCCTGCGGAACATCTCACTTCTTTTTTCAGCTTTTCGCTGATTTATTTTATTTTGCCATATGTAAGAGGAAAGCACTTTCATCTTTTTATATATGTTTTTACACCCATTGGATTAGGTTTGAAAAGCTTGTGCTGGACCTCAGATTCATCTTCCGCTGTCTATTGGACTTTGCTTTGGCAGTTCATTAAAAAAATAGAAAGTAGAAGAGGGATTAGCTCAAAACTGTCAGCTATCAGATATTAAACTTTCTATATAAGACCCTATCTTGGAGCTAAAAAGTTGAAGGAAGTGGTATTTTTATTTAGCTTTGATTTACCATTGAATCTTAATTTAATGTTTAGATGCTGGGTCATTTATTACAGGCTAGGATTTTTATTTTGAAATGCATTAAAATATCTTGTCATCACATAAAAAATACCTTTCAGGGAAAGCTAGTTTGGAGCAGCTGAACATAGGAACATCAGTTCTTTATGGAGAAACCATTAATTCTTTATTTTTTTTTTAATAGGGAGAAAAATGAATATTTTTCTATGTGTAGTCAAATAACTTTTTAAGTGTTTTGTAATATAATGTTGAACATTCATTAAATGTTGTAATGATAATAAAAATGACATAAAAGCACAATATTAATTATTATTAAAATAAACACTAAATATAATTCTCGTGGAGTCACAAAGCTTTGTAAAAGGTATGGTAAACATAATTGTTACTCCACAGGGCCTCGTGAATGATGGGTGGGGCCATGAATTGTACAGTAGTATCAGTTTACTAACTTGCCTTCAGAGGCCTCAGAAGAATGGAACCCAATTTCTAAGGTGCTAGGAATTTGTTGTGATTTTCTTTCTCATTCTAACTGTTTATATACATTGCTAATTATAAACAATGCTGCAGTGACTAATCAGGTCCATGTTAATACTTCATCTTGCTCTTATGGTAATTTGCCCACAGAATAAGTTTCTAGAAATAAGATTGCTAGGTTGAAGGGTGTATGTGTTTGAAATTTTGATAAGATACTACCAGCATTTCCTCAGTCTGTTGTACTGTTTCGTCCTCCCACCAGCAATATAGTACTTGTTTTCCTCACAGCAAGCTCAGTGTTAGCGAACTTCTGGGCTTTTGCCAGTCTGATAGATGAAAAATAGTGTCTCCAGATAGTTTCAATTGTCTATGGATGAGAGTAAACATGTTTTCAATTAAGTAAGAGCCACATTCACTGTGTTTTCTATGACTTACCTGTTTGAGGTTTTTTTAGAGCAAAATTTTACCCCGCCCCCAGTATCTGTAGGAGAAAGTTATTAATAAATAGTAGTTTGTCTAATGCATGTGTTTTTGTGTGCTAAATAGTCTATAGACTTAAATATTATGAAAATTATGTACATATGTATGTCCTTTCCCCCAGCTTGCAACCTAGATTACTTTGTTATTTCTCTATAGAACATCCTCCCAAATTTAGTGTCACTGGTTCGGAGTCTAAAAATGTTTTAATTGACCTACCTACCCATTAAGAATCTTTCTCTTCTGGCATTTAAAAAAAAAAAAACTGCTCACTTACCTTAAATTCTAGCATAACATTACTTAAAATGTAATTAGCTAAATATAGCATAAACATTATATTTACCATATAGAATTCCATACCAGAAGGGCTACATTCGTTTTAAGTCAGTTTGCCATGTGGATGTCTTTAGTATACATTTTTCTTTATTTACTTAAACATGCATGTTGTAGAAGCAGACACTGGTGCTCCATGGAGCCGTGTTCATCAAGTGCCTGCTGTGTGCCATACGCTTTGTGAAGTACCAGGAAAGACCTTCCACATTAATATGAGGTTTTAGCTGAGACACAGAAATAACCTCAATATATGGATAAATAATATTATTAGGTTCATTTACACTGCCAGTGGAGAGCAAACCTTTAAAAATAGATTAGATATTTTAGTTTATTTATATTTTATTCACTGGTTATCTTTCATTTAAAGTAGTCAAGTGTAGATAGGTTAATTGTTTTTGTTGTTAACTTTTTCTTTGCAAAAGCTCATGTTTAGGTTGGTAATAACAGAGTGGTTGCTCTACTTAAAGGCTGGGCTCACCCTTTTGTCTTTCTCACAGTAGTCCTTATCCACGTAGGAGCTGGCAGGGAGCTCCCAGCCTTGGAGCCAGAAACTCCTGGACACCTTTTTTGATATCTTTACATCAGCATAAAACACTCAGGTCCTAGTGATTCTGCCTCAGAATTATGTCTACTCGCTTTCCCCTCCTCTTCCTGTCTGCTGCCACTGTCTTAGGTTACACTGCACCACTTCCTACTGGCTTCATTCGATTTCTAGTTTAGGCTCCTTCTCCTGCATTCTCCAGACTGTTTCCATTTGCACTTTGCAAATGCAGGTTTAATCTTATAACCACATGCCTCTAGATCTCTCTGTGGCATCACACTCATTACAGCTGCCAACTCTTGAGGCTAAGTTTAAAATCACTGTCCCAGCTCCTCCTTTCTGCAGTGAGTGGTCTGGGTAGCCTCTCGCCTGTGGACATGTGACTTCCATACATATAGTGGAGACACCTAAGAACACTAACTATAGTAGCTCATTGAATTCTTTCAGCAACCCAATAAAATAGAATCTTTTTATCAACATTACAGATCTAGGCACAAATAGAAAGGCTGAGGTCCATGAAAGAAAGGACCGTCTCTGTCTTGTTCACCAATATGTCCCCATCATCAGCACATTCTCTGAATCCTGGTAGATGCTCCCTACCAGGATTGATGAGCGAATCATGCATGATGCTTCCAGTGTTTGGCTAAGGACAGTGAACTTGTTAATGATATTTAAATGAAACAGATAAATAGCAAATTCTCATGAAAGTAGTATTTTGCTGCCATATATAAGCAAAGAATAAAAAGTAAACCAAAGGGTAAAAAAAAAACCAAAACCCCAAAAATAGTCTTGGGGCATATCAGAAATGCAGAAGAGACTTTTAGGGGATATCTAACCTTGGAAATACTATTTTCCTTCCCTACAAGTTGGGACGTCTTTCAAACCTCTGTTTACCCAATTACATACATTTGTGAAAGACATTCATATATAAGCAAGGGGCATTTACTAAGCTGCTTACAGTTTATACTGAGCTGCATTTCTTGAAGTAAAACTACTATGGGAAATTCAGTAGCTGAATTATTTCTAGTTGAAGCACTTATTCTTTTTTTTAAAGATTAAACTTCAAATAACAAACAGAATATTCAAAACAATCTATTAAGTGGCCCGTGCCTGTGGCTCAAGGAGTAGGGCACTGGCCCCTAAACTAGAGGTGGCAGGTTCAAACCTGGCCCAGGCCAAAAATTGCAAAAAAAAAAAAAAAAAAAAAAAAAAGTCTAGTAAGTAGTATATAAGAACAAATTCCAGGAAATAACCAGACCTAATTAAAGCAATGAGAGACCCAGAAACAGAGTTTGGATCAGCGAATGATGTGCCCGAGTCATAATGGGCATGATAATGGTTCAAGGTCAGGGCAGGGGCTGCCCCATCACTGCTGACTGAGGGTTTCACTAAGGTTTGGGTGGGGAAGATCATGAGTTCATTTGCTTAACACATCTAAAGACTTTTGATGTTACTTCATCTAATACTCATAGCAAGACTATTAGAGTAAATATGATCATTCTCATTTTACATAAGGAAAAACTGTGTCTCAGGTATATTAGGGAACTTTCCTGAAGTTATACAAACTTAAGACTCTACGTGTCATCCTCCAAAGTCCAAGTTCTTACTATTACACTATGGCATAGAGATAATAAAAAATTATTTTAGTCCCCTGAACTCAGTGCTATTGATACACACAGTTAGAATGACCCAATGTAACAAGGGTATCATTTATACCACTTTGGGTATATATACGTTAAAGAGAGACCCAATCCAAAGAACCTACAGAATGTAAATTTCCCTGTATGAAGATTGCGTTTCATTTTGTTGCCTGTCATGGGGAGAGAGTAATGCTAGAAAACCTCTAGCAATAAGAGAAAAAGAAGAAATTCTCATAAACCCTAAAGATGCACCAGTGAGTACCGAAGGGTACTCAGATTTTCAAGTGAAAATAGGCTTTACAAATCTGAACTCATATTTTATGAAAACAGTTTTCAGTCACTAATTATCACTGAAAAAGAAATGTCTTTACAACTTGAAAAGTAATTCATATTTACAGATAACTCACCTATCTATCTGGCCTCTGATGAACCTGGTACCTACCTGGCAGGTACTGGACAAATGGTAAATATCTTTTGAATAAATGCTCTTTTGAGCAGTAAGTTTTTAACAATGTAGAAGGAATTTACAAGGCAGATAAGAGGGTAAGCTATTCTAAAGCAAAAATAAAGTACAGATATGTTTGAATCTCCATGCATTTGTTGTTTCTTTTTTTTGTCGTTGTTGTTGTTGTTTTATTTTAGTGGACTTTATTTTTTGGAACAGCTTAAATTGGACAGATATTACAGAACGTTCCTCTCTATGTGTATGTATTAGTCAGACCTTTTTCTTCTTACAGGGACAGAGATATGAAGATTAAATCTAGTTATGATGCTTCATATTAGAAAATTTTCAACTGCAAGTTTACAGACACCCTAACTAAATTGGCTTCATTAAAGAAAGACAAACAGATAGACAGATACCATAAACAGTTAAGTCCTGGCTTCTGAGTCCTGGATTCCAGAGTTGATTGATTCAGGTGCTCACAGATATTTTTAAGAACCAGGTTCGTTGCCATTTCCACTCTATCTTCCTTTGTCCTCATTCTGACACTGATAGCAGTGTCACTTCAACACTTCCACAAATCAGCATAAGCTCAGGAATGTACAGAGAACACAGAGAGCATCTCTTCCACTGGCTCCCTCTTAATCCAAGGGAAACCTCTCCAAATCTGATCTGCCCCTGGAACTGGCCACAGGGTCAGCTTATCCTGACTCAGAAGTGCATGGAAGAAAATTAATCAGAAAAATGGTGATGAGAAAAGTAGAAATGGTGTCTGAGTAGGTATCTAGTAGTGTCTACTACAGAGTTTCTTATAAAAAAGCATAATAAAGTACAAATGGAAAATTCTCATCAGGCCTTCTAGACAACTTCAATTTCATTCAAGCTCCTGTAAGCCACTTCTTTATGTCCACTCAACCACAGGCATCCACTGACATTATAGGACCAGTGACTCTTGATATATATATATATGTATATATATATGTGTGTGTATGTATTTATGTATCATGTATATATATACATATATGTATAAAATATATATAATAATAATATAATATATAAAATATGCCTTTAATTCAGTCACTCAACAAATTCTTTACATATATCCATATTAATTAACACAGTGTGTGTTACATCATAGAAACTCAGTAAAAAATTAGAAAGGTAGAGCAGTGCTATACAGTAACCACCTCAGGGATGCTGAGGAAACTATTGTGCACCTGTGTTTTGACTGTGACACATCACATGAGGTCAGGAGCAGTTTTTTTCACTTGTGGAATCTTGTCAGTGCCCCAAAACTTTCTGATTTGGAGAATTCTGGATTTTGGAATTTTGGAATAGGGATGCGCAACTTGTATTTTGTATTGGGTGTCCATCCTGGTTCAATCCAGTGTTTTTGCATCCTTGGTAATAAATTTAGTACAAAGGAACTCTTCAGAGCCTTCTGGTCCACAATCAGTTGATAGTCAACTCTGAACAATTTCATTTTAATTAATATACTCCATATAAATTAATAACTTCTCCACACATGTATTTCTAAACACAGACCAACCAAAATATTTATAATTCTTTATTTCTGTTAATTGGATACTATCTGCTGTATGAAGAATGCAGAGATGCACTGAGAATTCCTGCCCTCGGTATTTTCACAGGTTAGCAACAGACACAAACAGGTAAATCAACAATTATAGTACAACTTGGTAAGTGTTTTTAAGATAATTACAGGGTTCTCACAGGAGCAACAAAGTCACCTAACTTGATCATTAGGAACTAATCGGAAGAACAAAGTAGGAAGGAAGGTGCCAGAAGAAATACCATGTACAGGGGCACAGAAGCGTAACAGAACATGGCAGATTGGGGAGCTGAGAAGTATTCAGGATGGTGAGGATTTAAGAGTGAGGTGGAATGTACCTTGTGGCTAAATATGAGATTTTATACTACTGTTAATAGTTACCACTTTTTAAATACATGCTATGTCCATAGTATATATGCTTTATGTACATAAACTCCACTATAATTTTCATGACTTAGGGATAAAACTGTTTAAAAAGTTTGAAAGTATAATAAATAAGAATTTAAGAGTGCACTAGTATGTGTAGGACATGTAGTTTTCTCCAGGTTAACATAAAGAAACATTAACTAGAGAAAATCCTTAAATTTAAAAAAAAAGTATATTTTATTACACATTTCTCACTACTTTTGTATGTGTTTAAAATTTTTTATAAGTTTTTTTAATGTTTTAAAAGCTTCTTCTCATAACACAATTATTACACATCTCTGATGAAAAGTAATTCTCCTTCTTATTTACTCTATAAACTAAGACTGATTTGACTATTTACAACAATAATCACTACAACTCTATCCTCTAATTTTCTTTTTTCATTCTGGCTATACCTGAAATTTTACGATAAGGTATTTTCCAAAGGAGAAAACAGTTTGTGCTAATAGTTTCTCTTATCTACCAAATCAGACCCTGTTACCGAATTGGCTAAAAAAAAAATGTCTAATCCAGAACACCAAATAATCCAAAATAGAAAAGAAGAGAGGAGACCTATCAATATAACTAGTTCCAAAATTGTACTATGTAGAATACAAGCAATCTTAACGTATTCGGTAACTGAATGACTGTGAAGACTCGAAATTAGAAACTAGAGTCCTTTCAACAGTGTAGAGTTCCGTTCTCCTCCTCACCCCACCTCGGTCCTTTAAAAAATAATAGCAGAGGAAAAATACAAGATTTTAGAGTATGCCCAATTTGACAAAATGAGGAAGCACAGCCAAAGATATAATATTTACACATGGAATATTTCTGAGTAGGACAAAAATGGAGCAACCTTGCCAACATCATTTTTTAATTTTGAGAGTGTGCATTTGAAGATAAAGTAGGCACAGAAGACTCTAGCCGCAACTCAGTTTGTTGTAGATTAAATTTTTAAATATTTTACTCAACAAAAATTAAGTTCCTTCTATGTGCAAGTTCTGTAAGGGTTACAAAAATAGAATACAACCCAATCTCTACCCCTATGAAGTATTTTTTAGGAGATGTATGTAATAAAATAGATCAACTTAAAAGTACTCACCACAATAAAAGTGATGAATCAGAGAGATATCAATGACAGTCTTTGAATAGTTCATGGTTTTCTACTAATGATTATAAAATATCATTTACATAGATTATTAGAACAGCATTATCCTTCTCTAGCCAAAATAGGCTTTACGTTGCAGCTACAGCAGTGATTTGTAAAATGCAAATTTAACCATCTCACCTCTGGGTTTAAAATCTTACAGTGGCTCTCCAGAGTTCTCAGACCAGTCCAAACTCTGAAGTGAGTTATGTGATCTAGCCCCACATCTTGACTGCCCGCTCACCCGTTATTACTTTCATTTCATTTTTCACCTGTCTCCTTACAATTTATGCTGAGACACCCTGGAGCCGTTGCCCACTGCACCATATTTACATACATGCTGTTCCTTCTGCTCAGGGTGATTCTTTCCTCACTTCCCTGCCTTTGCCCATCATTTGGGATTCTCCACCAAACTGTGAACTCCTAGAGGGCAGGGCCTCTGCTTCTGTTCACCAATGGCTTATGGTTGTCAATCAATAAATATTTTTTAACAAAAGTAACTGAAAAAAAATTGATCCATGTAAATGTATATCACGAAGACAAGATTGGCAGAAAAAAGCCAGCCTGATTATGGCTGTTTATAAAATAGGAAGGCACCGTCTTACAGTTACTTCTGCGGCTAACGAGAGTGGTAGCTGATGTCCCAAATAGGAGGTCTTCATAGTTATTAGAAGTCAGGACTGCAACTTTGGATAATTTCTAGAATACAAATTATCATTAAAGAAATAGTAGATGTGGCTGTTGGTTCAGTAAAAGGCTATATGCTGTTATCCAAGTTTCCTACACTCTTGCTAGTGATGTTTTTAACAAAGATTAGAACCAGAGATCTGGGTTGTGCAGCATTGTATGTGTGTGTCTGTACACGTGCATGAAAAAGTAGAGAATAATTATAGTCACAGACTTAACATTTGTTTAAGCACTTCCTATATGCCAGGCACTGTACTAAGCACTTTTTTTTAAAGAATTATCTCATTCAGGGCAGCACCTGTGGCTCAGTGGGTAGGGCACCGGCCCCGTATACTGAGAGTGGCAGGTTCAAACCCAGCCCCAGCCAAACTGCAACCAGAAAATAGCTGGCATTGTGGTGAGCGTCTGTAGTCCCAGCTACTTGGGAGGCTGAGGCAAGAGAATCACCTAGGCCCAGGAGTTGGAGGTTGCTGTCAGCTGTGACAGTACAGCACTCTATGATGGGTGATAAAGTGAGACTCTGTCTCTACAAAAAAAAATTATCTCATTCAATTCACAATGGCCTCATGAGGTTAGGTGCTGTTACTTTCCCCATAAGAAAACTGAAGAACCAAAAATTAAGTAACTTGCCTTAGGTCTCACAGCTTCTAAGAGAGGCAGACCCTGTGGAGGCCTTAAGTTTAGGGTAAACAGATCCACAAATTAAGGAATTAGAACAAAAATCAGATTATTAAATCAAAACTTAGCCCCTTTAAGAGTGCTTTGAATCCTCCGATGTTTGAGTCTCCCCCACCCTCGGCAGAGGTCAATACACCATTGAGGGGTACTTCTTTTTACTTTTAATTTTGTTAAGTGGAAGAATGGCAGTTTGAAAATGATAGGAAGGAGAAGCTGTACTGTTTAACATTTCTCTATGCCTCCAGTGGGAGAGAAGTGGGAGGGAGCTGACAGCCACCCACCACACCCTCACCCCACAAGCCACACAGACACAGCACTTACAGGCAGAGATGGTCTTCCACGTGGTCATTTCAGAATCCACACTTCCTCCATCTTGTGGTCCAACTTTCCTTCAGCACCTCGAAACCCTCTCCATTCACCTGGCAGATATGAAAAGAGCATAGAGGATCACATATGAATGCATATCTGGAATTTCTTTTGTACTGTTTTATCTTGAATTTATTTGCTATAATTCTTAGCCATTGCCACTAATTCCAAATTTATATGAAATTATAAGAGTAATGGGGAGTTGTAATGTTAGATTGTACTACAAAAGCTCTTTAATTAAACTGTTGAAGCTGCAAGTGTTGATTATGACGACTTCATACCTTATGATCACTGAAAAGGGCACGTCCAGCCTTTTGCAGTGTTTTCATTAATTCTTAACAGCAAATACAACTTGAAGCAAAATTTAGATTTTTCACCTTCAGAGAAAAAATTATTTTTAATGCTTATTCTAATAGCATACATATTACCTGATTTGAGATCAGTAAAACTATCATTAAACATATTCCACAATATTAGCTGCCTTAAAGAAAAAAATGATGAAACTGATTTGACAGCCACCTACATGTTTCTGACAACAGTTGCATGTCTGATACACATGAGTGCACAGCATCCCTGTTTTGCTTTAACATGATCATCAAATGATGTGTTAAGCACACATTTGGGTAGGTGGTTTACAAGGAGTTCCCACTGCATTTGTTTTAGTTTATAAATAAATGGGGCAGACCTCAGGACATAAGGCTACCATGAATTCTTTCTCACTTACCTTGTTTTAGATACTAAGCAGTTATCTCAAAATAGTTCAATGGTCACTTAAGAAAATCACAGAGTTTCATAAGATTTGCATTATTGCATCAAGATGCTTTAATATTCTTGTTTGTGATAAGTACATTTATATAATTTCCAGAAAACAAAACTGAATAAAATGTATAATATTTGTTGAATAGATCTTATAGTCTATTAAAGAATTTAGAGAAACAGGCAGACACAAACCAGATGATACGATGAGAAGGTTAACATAAGAAAGAGAACAAAACAACAACAGTCAAGTGTAGATAAAAGTACTTAAAGGATTTAGAAAAATATCTTGAGCTATAATGAAAAGCAAACTTAAAGAATTATCATAGAAGGTCCTAAAACTCACACATTATTATGTAACCAGTAAAGGTATAAATAAAACAGACAATTTTATAGTATCAGGCTATATTTAACACCTAGGAGTAATGCTCAGATTTTTATAGAAATGTGCCAGTATTTAAAAGCCTATAATAGATATTTGTTTACATTTATCAAATGTATACTAATTGATTAAATTCCTCATCACTTTCCTGCAGTAGTTAGTATCTCATCTGGTCACTTTGCCTCCAGTTCCACATGCCTTCCACATGGGATGTCTAAACTTTCACTGGATTATCCTTCCCTTGAACTTCAGAATTTTCCCATTGCCTGTGAAGCAAAGAAAACTTGGGGTATAGTTTAAAAAATCCCATGGAAATCACAAAATTTGCTAAATTGCTAGTGTTTTATCTTAGTAGATTTATCTTGATTTTTTTGCATTTTGTCCAGCTTGGCTGTATTAATTTTAAATAGTTTTAAATTACTTACCAGAAATAACATTGAAGTTCAAGAAGTGCTGCCAGGTGATATTTTGTCACACACCTCAATGTACGCTGCCTTATGTGAGAGGCGTGCGTCTATAGCATCAAGTCAAAACCCTTACCCTAAGCCTTCCACAACCTCTCTAGAATAAGGTTGTAAGGGCAGCATTTGGGAATGAAATAACCAGTCTGAAGTTCCTTGGTGGTGTAAATTAAACTACTGAAGAAGAGAAACAAGTTTTTCTATTTAGATTGCTGTTTAAAGTTGTGATTAAATTTAAAACCAGTAGAGAGATTTGGTTGGAATACACCATTAGGACATAAGCATGAGAAGTCTGAAGGCCAAATCAGAGTTTTTCCAGTTCATCATAAGAGTCAGAAATGCACACATGTAGTAAAATGTCTTTGTGAGCTAATGTATATGTGCTGTCTCTATCAGGTTCAACCAACAGATGTGTGTGGACCTCTACGGGCCAAGCACTATTTTAGGCACTGTGTATTGAGCGGTAAATAGAAGAGATAAGAGTCCTGTTGTCATGGGACTTTGATGTCACAGGGAGAAGACAGCAACAAATACACAAAAGATTAATAATTTCTATGCACAGAATTAAAACAGGGTGATAAAACGGAAGAGACAGTGAAGGGAGTACATGGTAACTCTAAACTGGTTGTCAGGAATGGTAGTAGCTAAGAAGAGTGGATCTTAAATTTTTTTTTTAATAAAAAGTGTATTATGCATTGAAATTCTCCTGAGAGTTTATTTAAATAAAGGATTTTTAGGGTAAATTTCATAATCAATTTTGACATAAACAAGAAGGGAAAGCAAAAGGTAGCTTGCTATTAAAAAAAGAAAAGGACCCTGGGTTCTATTGGGTTTCCTGGCAGGGAATTATGGCTGGCTCAGAGCATCATCTTGCATTCGCCCTTCTTGAAGATTTAAAATGCTTAAATATAGCATGGGCTACTTTAATTAGGCAGATTCTTTGAAAAGTTTGTAAGAAGTTATATATATAATTTCCTTCCATGGCCCCTTTGGTAAGGTCTATACACTTATTAACATGATACTACCATTGTTCAAAGTAGTATTGGACCTTTGGATCTGTCATTCCAAATTTGGTTCCTAAGTGCTAATAGCATAATTATTTTCATTTAATTTTATTATCTCTCCTTTTCCTACTCACCTTCAAGCTTTGCTTTCCCTTTGCTTTGCAACTTTTTGTGGCCAGAGAGGGTCCCTGAGGACTATTATGGTCCCATTCTAAAGCTAAGAGAATAAGAGTGATGGTAGCAAAACAGGATTTGTGTATCAGAGGAGTCGCATAGCAGTTTAGACAGAAAGTGTAATATAAATGATTATAATACAAACTGCGGGGGATGGGAATTACAATGTTTGGCACACCTCTTGGGGACAGGGCACAATTATAAGAGGGACTTTACCTAACAAAATGCAACCAGTATAACCTAATTCCTTGTTCCCTCAATGAACCCCAAACAATAAAAGGAAAAAAAAATATTCTAACTGGAAAAAAAAAAAAACAACTATGACAGGAGATTGGAATAACAAGGGAATGTCACTAGATAATGCTAGAGTATATGGGAATAACACGTGTAAGGAGCAGGCAGTACCCTTAGGGCCATAGAACCCAAGAAAGATGCCCTCCTTGCTTGTTGGGGAGGTCATGCCTATAGCTCACTGAATGATACTGAAGTCACTTCAGTGCCCTGTTTGTGGGGAGAGGGGCAGGTGGCACTGGAGGTCTGCCCTCTAGACGCTCCAAAAATCCACTCTCTCTAGGGAGTTGGTGAAGCTGTTCATGGGGTGGGGCAGTAATGATACAACTGGTGGTCCCTGGGTGCTGTTGAGCATCCTGAACCATAGAAGCTCAGCACTACAGAGCAGGGACCTACTGAGTGAGCACTCCAGAACAGGGACAAGAAAGCCCTCTTCCTGCATTTCACATTTCAGGAAGCAAAGGAAATATATTTTTCTTTTTTTTTTTAATTTTTTTTTATTGTTGGGTTTTCATTGAGGGTATAAGAAACCAGGTTACACTGATTGCATTTGTTAGGTAAAATCCCTCTTATAATTGTGTCTTGCCCCTAAAAGGTGTGTTACACACCAAAACCCCCTCCCCCCTCCATCCTTTCCTCTCTATGCTCTTCCCTTTCCCACCCCCCTCATCCTTTCCTCTCTATGCTCTTCCCTTTCCCCACCCCCTCCCTCCTTCTCTCTCTGCTCTTCCCTTCCTCCACCCCCCACCATGTACTAGGTCATTAATTGTCCTTGTATCAAGATTGAATACATAGGATTCATGCTTCTCCATTCTTATGATATCTTACTAAGAATAATGTGTTCCACTTCCATCTAGGTTAATAAAAAGGATGTAAAGTTTCTATCTTTTTTAATGGTTGAATAATATTCCATGGTATGCATATGCCACAGCTTATTAATCCATTCCTGGGTTGGTGGGCATTTAGGCTGTTTCCACAATTTGGCCATTGTGAATTGAGCTGTGATAAACAAGTGCAAGTGTCCTCACCGTGAAAGGATTTTTTCCCTTCTGGGTAGCTGCCCAGTAATGGGATTACAGGATCAAATTGGAGGTTTAGTTGAGTTCTCTGAGGGTTCTCCATACTTCCTTCCAAGAAGCTTGCATTAGTTTGCAGTCCCACCAGCAGTGTGAAAGTGTTCCTTTCCACATCTACCCCAGCATTGGCAATTTTGAGATTTTGTGATGTGGGCCATTCTTGCTGGGGTTAGATGATATCTCAGGGTAGTTTTGATTTGCATTTCTCTAATAATTAGGGATGATGAGCATTTTTTCATATTTTTGCTAGCCATTCGTCAGTCTTCTTTAGAGAAGGTTCTATTCGTGACTCTTACCCATTGATATATGGGATTGTTGGGGTTTTTTCATGTGGATTAATTTGAGTTCTTTATAGATCCTAGTTATCAAGTTTTTGTCTGATTTAGAATATGCAAATATCCTTTCCTATTGGGTAGGTTGTCTATTTGCTTTAGTTGTTATCTTCTTAGCTGTACAGAAGCTTTTCAGTTTAATTAAGTCCCATTTGCTTATTTTTGTAATTGCCATGGAAGTCGTCTTCATAAAGTCTTTCCCCAGGCTGATATCGTCAAGTGTTTTTCCTATTCTTTCTTTGAGGATTTTTATCATCTCATGCCTAAAATTTAGGTCTCTTATCCATCTTGAATCCATTTTTGTGAATGGAGAAAGGTGCGGGTCCAGTTTTGGTCTTTTACATGTGGATATCCAGTTCTCCAAGCACCATTT
>CAUYQV010065112.1:0-12626 GCA_963574575.1 Galagoides demidoff | reverse complement strand
GGCTCAGGCTGGCCTCAAATTCATGAGCTCAGCAATCCACTTGCCTTGGCCTCCCACAGTGCTAGGGTTACAGGCGTGAGCCACCATGCCGGCCTTTGAATGTGACATCTTTGAAATGGTTTCCCCGTCTTATTTATTTATTTTTTAGTGACAGAGTCTCACTTTATTGCCCTCCATAGAGTGTTGTGCTGTCACAGTTCACAGCAACCTCCAGCTCTTGGGCTTAGATGATTGTCTTGCCTCATCCTCCCAAGTAGCTGGGATTACAGGTGCCCACCACAATGCCCGGCTATTTTTTTGTTCAGTTTGGCTGGGGCTTTGAACCCACCACCCTTGGTATCTGAGGCTGGAACCCTACTCACTGAGCCGCAGGCGCCGCCCCTAAAACCACTGAACTTTTAATAGGTAAATGTTACAGCATGTGAGGTACATCTCCTAAAGCCATAAAAAAAGAAGTTGTGAAGTATAGAACACAGCTTATCCATATTCTATTAGAAATTACTTCAGATGTCAACAATATAAAGGGATTAGCTTCATTTACGTGGAGAATTCAGTGTAGAAAATTTTATTCTCAGGTAATGCTGGAGAAATGAGGTGTTTCTATATAATCAACAGGGTTGAATTCAGCAAAGGAAAAAGATTAGAGAAAGTATGAAAACATAGCCCCAAGTCAATAGAATTACAGCTTCTTAGAGAAGGGACTCAAAAGATCATATGACAATTCAAATCTAATTTCTTACTTAGTGGATGAAGAAGCAGTTTAAAACAGCACAAGAAGCTTTAAAATAAAAATAGTGTCTTTTTGTACTATTTTAATAGTGTCAGTGTCTCCTTAAAGTAACCACTGTTTGCAGCTTCTTGTGTGTCCTTCCATAAATGTTCAGGTTCACACATGTACACACACACACATACACATTTCCCCAATGGCCCGGTTAGACTGAAAATCTAAATAGAAAAATGTGAATTACTTTTTTTGTTTTGTTTTTTTTGAGACAGAGCCTCAAGCTGTCCCCCTGGGTAGAGTACTGTGGCATCACAGCTCACAGCAACCTCCAAATCCTGGGCTCAAGCGAGTCTCCTGCCTCAGCCTACCAAGTAGCTGGGACCACAGGCCCCCGCCACAATGCCCACTATTTTTCGGTTGCAGCCGTCATTGTTGTTTGGTGGCCCCGGGCTGGATTCGAACCCGACACCTTAGGCGTATGTGGCTGGCGCTTTAGCCACATGAGGCACAGGCACCGAGCCGAATTACTTTTAAGAAAGAATTTCCTCAATGTAAGAAGACATTCTCAGAGTTACTCTAACATTTTTATATGGTAGAGGCACTTCCTTTTATTTAAACCCACAAAGAAGTGGGCAGGGCATGGTGGAGCCTGACAAGTAAGTGCCTGAAATTAGGGGGTGGCAGCCTATTGGCACATGAGTGACTCTGAGTGACACTAATCAGCCAACTTTGCAGAAATGGGGGGACTGTTTGGACCATTCATGGAGTTAATGTCTTAAAAAGACAGAAACTTATAGTTTGATTTGGACCTGGAGCTATACATTCCATATTTTTCCCATCTCTAGACAAACACCAGATCCTAGCAACACAAAAGTGTCTCTGTTTCTCTAATCCTAGGTTTATGAAGACTCTCCCAAATTACATGAGGCTGGACAATTAAGTTCACAAACTCATCCTAGAAAAAGTGCTACATCTGTCATTATTGAATGTCAATCACTATAGTCATCAGATGGCCAAGGGGAGATATTTCAAAGGTGACCATCGTGATATTCAGCAATAAGGTATGAAGCACCTTTTCTTGGATAAGTTGGCAAACTGAATTGTCTGACCTCATACTGTTGGGGGTGGGAGATGGAGATGATGTGCAGGAGGTTATGACCTTCTGGCTGAGCTTCTGGCTAGAAGCTCACACTCCGGTGGGAACATGCAGCACTGAAGTGATACACCTGCAAGGCAGCTAATTCTGCATCTTGTGGCTTCTTGGTAATGGGGTTGTCAAGGGTACATTTCGGGAGAAAGGTGACATAATCATAAGGTTCAGCATAAAGACTAGCTTCCAATCAACTCTAAAATGGAATCATGGTTTGGTAGCTCAGCAGCTCAGCACAGCAAAATGTCTATTGCCTTGAACTATGGCACCAGAATAGAAGGAATATACTCTGGGCTGCAAAGTCTCCTTGAAGACTCTTCACCCTCCAGAGTATTTTTAGTTGTGGTAATTGTAGCCGGTGGGAAGAGCACTATAGCCCTCAAAATAAGATGGCTCTCAAAAGCATAAGGTCAGCAGATGCCATCTTCGTAAGTCAAGCCTACAAGAAGGACAGGATTAGGTGTCTACAGGACATCGTTCCAGGAGTAACCAATCTTGCAGAGTGACTTGGAGTGACCTTATGGAAGAGATTAAGGTGCTTCTCCCAAGTATGTCATTAGCAAGCAGCAAAACAACCAGGCATTTAGGAAACTGTGTTGTGGTAACGAGGAGTGTAAACGGCAAAGGTAGTGGTCACCTGAACATTCGAAAAGGGAAAGTTGGAAAGTGAAAATCTGTTACTGTGTCACCAGGAGGGCCAACAGGTGGACTGATCTGGGTAACTGATCCTGACACTCTACATAGAAATAGCCTTAAAGAAAAGGAGGCTCTGGGCAGTGCCTGTGGCTCAGGGGGTAGGGCGCTGGCTCCATATACCAAGGGTGGTGGGTTCAAACCCAGCCCCAGCCAAACTGCAACAAAAAATAGCTGGGTGTTGTGGCGGGAGTGTATAGTCCCAGCTACTCGGGAGACTGAGGTAAGAGAATCGCCTAAGCCCAGGAGCTGGAGGTTGCTGTGAGCTGTGGGTGATAAAGGGAGACTCTGTCAGATTGAAATAGCATAGAAGAAGACCTACTCTTGTTCTGTGCTCACCAAGTGACCTGATTGCATTCATCAGAAAGAGGATGCTTTGGAATAGAGATTGGTTCTATTTCTTGGACCCAGAACAGTTCCCTTTACAAGCTAACAAATTGGAATTCTGATATAAAATTCAGTCTCTTGTGAGTTTGATTAGTAGGAAACAACATCTAACCACTTAATTAATTCTAGAAGCCCTAATAAAACCATGTTCCTAAAGTTCAACCTATCATTCTTTCATGCAGTGTTTACTGAGCACCTTCTCTATACCAAGCACCGTGGTAGGGCCTGGTAAACCCACATAAAGGACAGAGTCTCTGCCCATAGGGAGCTTCTAAATCAGTGTCGACCCAGATCTGGAGAGTGGGTAAATATCACACTTGTCCTGGCTGTGCCTGAAGGGGATAGAGCCTTCTCCACCGTTACTGAATTGGTACTTACTTTAAATTGATAGTCAATCCAAGGCATCAGAAGATCAATTAATCTTAGATCAGGGAGGAACCTCAGACATTATCTTATTTAGTGGTTCTCAATCCTGCCTACATGCTATAATCATTGGAAGAGCTTTTAAGAAATATTAATGCCTGGCCTAACCCTCCAAAGTTGTTAACTGAATTGGTTGAGAGAGGATCCCAGGAATTAGTATTTTAAAAAATGTCCCAGGTAATTTGAAGGTGAAAGCAAGACTGAGAATCTCTGATTTAGTCCAACCCCTGTATTTCCAGGTAAGTAAACTGAGACCAAGGAACTGAAAAGATGTGCCCAAAGATTCACACATGTATAATACTCACATCAATCTAGGGACTTCCAGGACTCTAAGCCAGAGTATACTTTGCTTCAGTCATTGCCCTGTAAATCTAGTCATTTGAATATCATCATAATACTTCCCACAATCACATGCACCTTTACATACGTTATATATATATATATTTTTTATCAAGAATGGTTTCTTTAGCTTAATGCTATTTAGCCTCATCTTCAATGATGTCCAAGAAGTAAGTCTTAAAATTAATAACTATTAAAATGCAACACACCTAGCACTAGGCCACCTTTGTTCCTGTTGCATATCACACCTTGTGTATATGTCACACTTTGGGACAAACTTGGGAAGATCTGTGGCAGGTGCTGTTGACCTTTGTCCAGAGTCACTTACACTTGGGGTTGAAGCAACTGCAGGTGCTCACAGGTATCAGGTAGTAGCTGATCCTCCTGGAGTCTGTCAGTCCTCAGAGGCACTCAGATCAGGAGGACTGGAGACTAATGATGGGGTTGGAGTGAGAAAGGACAGGGCAATAATAAGAGAATTTATGTTACCTCTTCTGGAAGGGCTACAGGTCACCCTGTACCAACAGACTATTAAAATGAAGCTGCCTATCCATCACCCAGAATCTGCTGATACCAACCTGCTGAAATTGATCTAGCAGAAGGGAAAAAATACTATAATAGAAGGCTCATAAACTAACATCACAGAATGCTGCTCAGACGAGAGGCCATCTTTCAGCCTGGATTCATAAAGATTCGGAATTTTTAATTTATCATTCTATCTACCAGGACTTATTTTCTTTTTTGAACGAGCTCATTAATCTTGATGTCTTGTTTAATATGTTCTAAATTGATATGCAAAATTCTGAGAGAAAGGAAAGGAAAAATAATTTATGTCTTCCTTTCAGTTCAGTTTCAGGATGAGGTAGTTCTTTGCCGAATATGAAATTCTTCATAATCAGCATTTTGATTAAGAGGTTTCCCAGTTTTCAAAGTTAGGAGAAAAGTGATGAAGAGAATTGCAGAATTCATCCTTGGGCAAAATGAGATGATGTGGAATCCTTATTAAAATTAATAATTTTTAAAGAAAACCTAAGAATTTGTCCATTTCTCTTTTTCTCTCTCCCTCATATTAAAAAGGTTTTTTAATGGACCATCAATTTGTCTCCTAGGAAAATCCCATGCGTGGGTTCTGATTTGAGTTCACAAGAAGACATGAACAAAGATGTTCAATGTAGCACTTTTTACAACTGAGAAAAATTAGAAATGTCTTAAATATGCATCAATTGGACCATCCACTCAATGGATAAACTGGGATAGAGTCATATAATAGAATGCTTAAGGCAGTCTAAAATGAATGACAGAGTCACATGTATCTCAAAAAAGTTAATAAGAAAGAGCTAACACACAGCTGTTTATAATATATAATCTGTGTTTATTTATTTATATATTTATACATAAATAAACTGTTTATATTAAATAATATTTTTATTTAAACTATAAATATATTTAGTATATTTATATTAAATATTTATAATTATATATATATATATATATGTCTGTGTAAAATATTGGACAGGAGGATATACATCAGCTTCAGGGAAGCAGTTGTCCCTGGGTTGAGGGCAGCCAATAATCATTGTATTTGATTATCACAATTGTTTTTAAAGATCTGAAGCAAATATGAAAAAAAATGACATTTTTTAACTATAGAAGGCAGGTCATGAATGAATTGTATAGTGCAGAAGTCTAGGTGTTTAGGTTACCTATTACCTGAATAGTGTACATAGGTAATTTTTCATCTTGCACCACCTTTCTGAGTCTCCAATGTCCATTATATCTCTCTATGTAACCATTAATACCCATTGCTTATAAGTGGGAATGGGCAGTGTTTGGTTTTTTTGTTTATTGGTTATTTACTTATGATAATGGCCTCTAGTTTAATTCAAGTTGTTGCAAAAGGCATTATTCCATTCTTTTTCTTGGCTAAGTAGTATTCTATGGTATGCCATATTTTCTTTATCCACTCAACAGTTGTTGGGCGCTTAGGTTTGTTTCACATCTTTGCAATTGTGAATTGTGTTGTGATAAACATATGAGTGTAGGTGTCTTTTCCATAAAATGATTTCTTTTCCTTTGGGTAGATACCCAGTCTAGGGATTGCTAGATCAAATGGTAGGTCTACTTTTAGTTCTTTGAAGTCACCATACTGTTTACCACAGAGGTTGTACTAGTTTACATTCCCACCAAAGTGGGTAAGTATTCCCTTTTACACATCTGTGCCAGCATCTATTCTTTTTTGACTTCTTTGACAGCCATGGTGGCTCATACCTGTTAAGCTAGCACTTTGGGAGCCCAAGGCAAGAGGATCATTTGAGGCCAGGCATTTAAGATCAGCTTGTGTAACATAGAGACACCCTGACTCTACAAAAAATTGAAAAATTAGCCTGTAGTTCCAGCTATTTGAGAGGCTAAAGTGGGAGAATCACTTGAGCCCAAGAGTCTGAGGCTGCAGTGAACTGTGATCATGCCACTGGATCCCACCCTGCCTCCAGGGGTGACAGAGTGAGACTCTTTCCTATTTAAAAGAAAAAAAAGAGAAGAATTGCCATTCTGACAGGGGTAAGGTGGTTTCTCACTGAGGTTTTAATTTTCATTTCCCTGATGATCAGTGACGCTGAGCATTTTTCATATTTTTTGGCCATTTATTTCACTTCCTTTGAAAAATGTCTGTTCATGTCTTTTGCCACTTTTTAGTGGGGTTGCTTTATTTTTGCTTACTTGTTAGAGTTCCTTACAGATTTTGGATATTCATATTAGGCCTTGGTCAGATGTATAGCTTGCAACTATTTTCTCCCATTCCATAGGTTTCCTATTTATTCTGTTGATTCTTTTGCTGTGCAGAAGATTTTTAGTTCAGTTAGGTCCCATTTATTTTTGTTTCTATTGTGTTCACTTTGGGGGTTTGAGTCTTAAAGTCTTTACCTTGGCCAATGTGATTGAGAGTTTTTCCTAGGTTTTCTTCTATTTTTTTTTATTGTTTGGGTTATTTTAGCAAGCCATGCAATACAAACACAGTTAAAGAAATTGACACTCTCTCATCTCGTTCCAACTCCAGCCCCACTTCACAAGTTAATCTAAGTTAACAATTTGATGTGTATCTTTTCATCTCTTTCTCTGTAAAGTTTTCAAAATTATATTTTGTGAATGATTTTGAACCAATTCAATTTTTATAATTAAAAATAATTAATTTTGTATTATGGCCAAAGCAATCCACAGTCACTTCAGAAAAATATAGAAAATCTCAATGAGCAAAAATATGGTAAAACAAAAACATGTAAGTCTGAATTTTAATTCGCAGTGTGAACAAATTTAATTCATATTTAAATCCTAAATCAGTGATTTAGGATAAACTCCACTTGCTAGCACACAGATGGCTGGATGCATTTACAATGGTCACTTGCAGTGAGAGGATCCTGATGGTCCTTGGGGAGTCAGGCAGTAAGGTTCCACTTTAAGCAGAGTATAATTTGGGGTGGAAAATCACCATCGTATCCCAAGGTTCAACATGGGGCACCACCCTTGTACTCCAGAGGGTACAGGCGGAATCAGGATGTTCCCCTCCCTTCCGCCAGGCTGCTGGACAGCTGGGGATCCCCCCACCCTCCTGTCACTGTCCTCTACCACCTCCCTCGCTCTCCTCCCTCTCTTTCTCCAACTGGCAAAAGAAGTGTCCATTTCACTCACCTCTAGCGTAACTGGAGCCCTTCAGCTGTTTGGGTCCCTGTTTGGAAGGACATTACAGCATTGCCTGGGGGCTCCCAGGATGGCCAACTTCCCAGAAGGCTTCATCCGTCAAAGCAGGAGCTGACTTAGAATTCCCTACAAGAGCATTGAAAAGCAGTTAAAATAAGTTATCTTAGATGATGAAAAAGACCTCTGTAGAAGAGCTGCAGTCCCTTCCCAAGACTTCCATTTCACAATAAAACTATGCCCTATCACAGTTTGGGGATGGGAGGTGGAGGTGCTTCATTTAGTCCTAAAGAGTGTGCAGGGAAAAAATGCAAGGAAAAGATGAAAAGGCAGCATTATCTTTCCAGGAAGAGGGAAAGGGCTCAGAGAAAGGTGCAGGGTGGTAAAGCAGATCTAGGGAACAGGAGCAGAGTTTGGACATCCTGGCTAGAACTATCACTCGCCTTGCCTTCATCTGTGAAGACCTTCGGAGACTAGGGGTAGGACTAGCTGGGGGGATGGAGGGTCCTTTCCCTTCTCTCTCTTGCCTTTCTTCCTCTGTGCCTTTCTTTTCCTTTCTTTTTGCAGTTTTTGGCTGGGACTGGGTTTTTGAACCTGCCACCTCCGGTATAGCCTCTGCCCTACTCCTTTGAGCCACAGGCGCCGCCCTCTTTTTCTTTTCTTCTTTTCCTTTCCTCTTCTCTTCTCTCTCTCTCTTTTTGTACTTGTACTCAGTCTTAAACCTCTTCTCCAAAATAGGCTATTTGGAAATAAGTTAACATCACCAGCTTTGTCCCAAGCTATGTGGAGGAACTTCCTTGGAACAATTGCTAATGTAAAAACTATTGTAAATCCCTCAAGAGTGAACCCTTCATGTGAATCACGGACTCTGTATGACAAAGATATGTGAGTGCAGGCTCACTGACTCCCCCAGATGTACCACTCCCATCTGGATGTGGGCAGTGGGGAAGGATGTGCTGTGTGCAAGTGCAGGGATTATAAGCAATATCTCTGCATCTTCCACTCAGTTTTGCCATGAACCAAAAACTGATCCTAAAAAATAAAGTGCATTAAAAACATTTTTTTTTCCCAAATGCCAACAACCACTGCCAGGAGGTAGAGATGCACACCAGACCCCTTTGTACTATGTAGCTGTTAAATGAAGACAATAGGGAGAAAGAAACAAGGACATCCCAGGGTCTAATATCAGCAGTCACCTAGTCATCGTGTGGGGACAAGGAGCCTTGGACAGGGGCTGCATTCCTTTGTCTGCTGTCAGGATACTTTGGCATTATCATTTTACATAGGGAGATGCAAGAATTTCTTCATAATCCAAGGCTTGAGCTCCCTCTCCTTGATCCCACGGGGTAAGAAATCTGAGGACAGAATGAGCCTGCCAGGCATGTCCTCCCAACTTTGCAAACCTGGCCCAGGGATGGGGCCTTAGTTACAAATCCCTCTGAGGCTATTCTCAGAAACCAAATGGTGGGGGAAACTGACCTCAACTGATCTATCTGACTCTGAGTTTCTCTGTTGACCCTGACCAAGGAAATACTCTGACCAATCGTAGTTACTCATCAGATATGATTAATCATGTATTAGTACTAACTTGTTTGTTCAATACTTACCATGTGCCAGTCACAGTACTGAGTCCTTCACATACACTTTTTACTTGCTCCATTTGTTCTTACTTAAGAAGTAGCTGCTATACTCATTCCTATTTTATGGACAATGAGCCTGACTGAGGCTGGGGTAGAAGAATATGTAACTTGCTGAAACCACAGCTGTGGTCAGTTTGGGAGCTTAGAAAAAATGCTCACATCTTCCCTGCACTAAGCCCATGCCCACCCCCTCCTGTCTGGGTCTCAGTGATATCACACACCTAGGAGTAGGTGGGACAGTCCTTTGGGTTTTACTAATGGTTGCATCTGACTTATAATATCTGGAACTGGACAAATTGTTTCCCACCTTTACCTATCTCTCCAGATTCTTCTATGCTCAGTTTCCCTGCCGTATCTTACACAGGAGCCACCTTGGGTGATTTACTTTTTTCCAGATTAAGCTTTTTTACACCTCTGTGTGGTATATGAGGTCATATAGTTAAGTTGGAGAACTCATCCTAGAAAAAGTCCTGCACACCTCATTGTTGGAGATCACTAGGGTCACCTTTGAGGTACTCCCCTTGGGAAGCTACGCACCAAAGCCAGCACCTATTTCACCCTTCAAAGAAAATTTTCCATGATGAGTTCATGAACTTAACTGTCATACACTGTATGCTGTTTGGGTTGTTCCACCTTTGGGGGATGTTCTTTCTACATTCTGTATCTGCAAATTCTTCTTTCAAGAATAAATTGCGATGTTGTCCTCTCCTTGGGGAAACCTTTCCTAGCGAGCAAGAATTCCTTGTCCTTTCTCTACTGTGTTCCCAGCAAACTGTGAAAGACCCTCAAATCTGGCCCCTAACATTTTATTGCTGTTTATTATTTTTGTTCAGGTTAGTTTTTCCTGCTAGACTCTGTGGGGCAACAGTTGTTCCCCTCTTATCCTTTTTTATTCACCTTCATAGTATGTACTAGTTTTATGTGTATTGTGTACTAAATGCATTTTGGAGGCTGAAGATAAATATTGTAAGAGTGAATGCATATAGTAAGTTTTGATTGGGAATATAATTAGAACTGGGGAGATGACTGGTAGCACAGGATTTAGTGTGCCTTTTTAGACTCTAAGGCTCACAGTTACTGGCTCAGAGTTGCACTAAAATCATAAAAGAATTAGAGACAAAAGCTAAATTAGAGCTAGTGTCAGTCCATTGAAGCACTCCCCTTCACCCTTAGATGGTCACCTCTTGATTATAAAATTTGTTTTTATGAGCAGCAGAAGCTTTGTCCTGAAAACTGAATTTGATGACACATAAGAGTCTAATGGGAAGATTTTTATTCAAAAGGATTTAGAGAAACTTTTCTTATCTATTAATTTCTAAGAGTCAAAGATTCCTTCCTGGGATCATGTGAAAAAGAAGGGAAATTGCTTCTTTGGGAAAGAGGTAGAAACCAAATAGAAATAAGTCTTATTTTAACTCCTTGGCAAATAATAGCCCTTCCTGATATACCCTGGTGATGTTAAGAGGGCCTTTCCATTTCATTCCAAACTAGGTTTTATACTAACCAGAGAGACCACACTATGTGCCTGCACCAGAATACATGGGTTCGCTGGCCTGGAAGACATCAGAATATGAATCCTGAGAGGTAAGAGACCTTCTGATGTTACAGGCTGGATGATGTTTTGGGGATATGGCTTATGTAGCAGAAAATATTTGGGGAATTCAGTCACTACATTTGACCCCAATTCAATTGGCAAAAAGATGTGTCCAGTGCTAACATGTTTCTTTCTAAGCCCACACTCTATCCCAGGCATTGACCACTCAGATAGTAATTGTGAGATAGTAAAAGGGGATAGGCTGGGAGGTGGGGACCCTACCATGTCACCTTCTGTCTTCTTCCCACTTCTATCAGTTCTGTAGTATTGTATACATAACAGGAAACTCTGGCCACTGCACCAGGTCACTGATGGTCCTGGTATTTCAATATGATTGGTAAAAGCAACAAGGTTGTGCTAATAAATGCTGCTAAGCACAAATAAAGCTTAGCTATGAATTTAGGTTGTCTCCAGAGTTACATGACAGGGTGTTAGCAAATGGATGTTCTCTGTGCATACACTCAGCTCTAGACTGCATCCACAGTACTCACAGCAGCAGGGTGGGTTTGGAAATAGGTTGAGTCCCCAGGATTCTTTCTAAGAAATGACTCTGAAAGCATCTACTTTTTGCTGTGTAGGAGAAAATTAGTCCTCTTGGTAGGGTAAGCTGGTGTGTCTCAGTTTTGTTGAAAGGAGGCATCACAGCACTTCCTCCATAAGGACCTCGGGTTCCCTATTGGAACAAAGTGGTCCCTATCTTTAGTATTTTATAATTCACCTCATAACACTGAGAGAAGAAATTTTACATAAACACTTTTAAGATGTATAGTTTTATGCTCTTTTTTACTTCCATTGAAAGCAGGCCTATAGTTTCAACTACTGTTTTGTGGTGGGGGAGAGGTTCATTCCTTTCAGAAATCTTTTGGTTATATTCTTTATTAGGCTCCATGCTCTTGAAAAGTGATCTTACCACATTATTTCTTCTGTGAATGGACAGTGTCTTCCATATACTAAAAACACCATACCAGTAGGGATTACTTTGAATGACTGTAACATGGGCTTCTCCATGAGAGAATGTAAGAGAAGGGCCAGACAGGAGCCCTGGAATTCATACGATAATAAGCCCAGCAGCAAGGAAGGTAAAATAGTACCCTCCTAACATGATGGAATGCTTCCTCCACATTCCAAAAGCTTAAAAGAGGTGCCAGCTTTGGAAATCCTACAGTGGTGAGGGCAGGCACTGGTCACCAGGCATTCCCCCTGCATAAACTTTAATAACAATGGCTTCTGGCTTCCCACCTGCTGAGCCATCGTAGGAATGGTCTGAATTTACTGAGCTGCTTCCAAAAGTTCCAAACATTTCCAACTTGAGAGTATACTCACAATGTTGCCCCACCCCCACTCCCTAGGCCCCCACAAAAAGGAAGTAAGTTCTTACTCCATTGAGTGATGGCACCAGACCACAGAGACTGAGATATGAAAGGAGATGGATGGCTCAGCACAGACCAGCATTTAGATGGAGTTAGCTGTCCATTCTGGCTCTGCTGCACAAGTGCTCTCAGGCCAGAGATTAGCCATTCAGTTACTCAATGAAAATCCATTTACTCATTTATCAATTTGGGTGCCAATATGAGCCACTCACTGTGTTATTCATGGAAAGGAAAACAGGTATGGTATCTACCCTCATGGAGTTTACGGTCTAGCAGCTGATTGCCCTACTATGTGCTAGATGCTCTAGGAGAAATACAGATACCTTTAAAAGTCCTTCACCACTAGGAAACTTCAGATCACCCACATGCCGAGCTCCTTCCTGCTTCAGGGCCCTAACGCTTGCTGTTCCTTCTGCTTGGAATGTTCTCTCCCAGGATTTTTGTATGATTGGCACCTTCTATCATATAGATTTCTTCTTCTTTTTTTTTTTTTTTTTGAGACGGAGCCTCAAGCTATCCCCCTGGGTAGAGTGCCATGGCATCACAGCTCATAGCAACCTCCAACTCCTGGGCTCAAGCAAGTCTCCTGCCTCTGCCTCCCAAGTAGCTGGGACCA